>OMLP01015423.1:18364-28750 GCA_900302685.1 Spondyliosoma cantharus | reverse complement strand
GGAACATTCTAGCTTCATAATTACATTAAGTAACTAACAATGAGTGATAAACAGGTTATTCAACCTTTTATTCATCAACTGAAATCTTTTACAGCAAAACTAAACATCTTTCTTTTCATCAAAAAGTAGAAAATAAATAAACAAGCTTTAACAAAACAATATTAAAATAAATAAATAAATAAATAAAATAAGAGCAGCCCTAAAGCATTCCTCATACTGAGCTGTGTGGTACCAACGTAAATGCTCAAACACATTAGTTGTGTTACCTCTCGTTGTGTCAACAGATGCAAGGCACTGTCGACACAGAACACGTGTTTGGTCAATATCATCCTTCTTGTAGCCGAAATAATCCCAGATAACTGGCGTTTTTTTATGGCGCCAAGTCTTCGTTTTTGGCATTTTCGCTTGTTCTTCGCTCATTTTTCAATGTTGTTACCAGCTGCTCACTCCATGTGCAGGGGCGTGGTCTGCTTCAGCACACTGCATAAGAACTGATGTATTGACGGATCGCTGCGCATGCAGCCTCTGCATGCACAGTGTGTGTCAGGTAGACTTGAAATTAGATGAGTTAATTTGCCTCCTATATCGCAGGCCCTGCGATGTGAATATTGCGCACACGTACATCGCGATGACGATGCTCAAACGATATATCATGCAGCTCTAGCGTTTAGGTAGTGAAACTGCTCCAAATCTGTCAGCAGCAAGTACATTTAAAGCCTTGGTGAGCAAACTAATACCTCTGCTGTATTACAGTCAGTGTACTGACATGCACCTGAGTCACCAGGTTGCCGTCGGGTTTCTCCACTATGCTGGTATCTTAAATGTCATGTAAACAGGAAACTTTGTTCCTGTAATCGGGGTGGCAGATTAGAGACACCTGGTCTCTTCAGGTGGATAGCTCTGCCATGAACACCGGGAAACCTGTTTATCAGCTTTTTCCGAGTATGCATGTGCATGACAAAAAAGACTGTCAACAGAGCATCAGGATGAGAAGACAGATCATTTCACAGAGAGCATATTTAATATGAAACTAAAGTATTATATCTACAAGTCTAAATAAGTTTTGTTTTCATTTGACCACCTATAATCAATATATATTTATTACAGGAGACATATTATGCTCATTTTCAGGTTCATAATTTTATTTTGGGTTACTGCTAGAATAGGTTTGCATGCTTTAATGGTCAAAACACACAATAGTTTTCTCAGACTGTCCAGTGCTGCACCTCTGTATTCCCCCTCTGTCTGAAACGCTCTGTTTGAGTTCCTGTCTTTTTAAGCTCCCGTTGGCGTGGACTTTGGGCTTTTCAACTTTCAAGACCTTTTATATGCACGAGAAAGTAATAAGGAAAGGAAAAAAATAAACTACTACAATAGGTATCTTTTAACAGAACAGAGCTACAATACACTCAACAAAATATACATATTTGAAATTGAGATATAAAGCTCCGCTCTCTGATTGTCCCTATCACGGCATGGTCAGTAAATACACTAAATTATAGAAGTTCTATGTACATAATCTAAGGCTCCAGATAATTTATTTGTCCAAGTACAACACACGGTTGCACAACAAAATGAAAGTTGTAGTCCGTGCAGACTACACACATATAATGTAGTTTAGAAGATTACATTTAGAATAGGATAGGATGAAATATAAAATATTTTAAACAGTTATTTACAGGCATACAGTATATACACATAAACATGCACACCCAGGAAACTATTCCGTAGTGCATTTTTTTAAAACTTGCATCTGGGGAAATGTAAACAAAAGTAGCAAGATAAGATAGGGGTGATTATATAGTTCAGTCTCACAATCATCCAAAGTTCAACATTTAGTATCACTTTCCTTCAACCTCTGCAGTGTTTGTGTTATGTTTGGTGTGCAGAGTCCATCTCCCCTCGTCCTGCTGGAGTCCTGTCCTCACTATAGTCCATGTAAATTCGATTAACACAGATTCTATGCTACACACGTTATTTCTGCTCGCAGTGGGAGACGCTGCAGAGTCGGCTGCTCCACTTTGATACGGTGAAAATGAATTGCGTTTTGTCAACAGCAACTTCTGTCAAGAACACGATGTGCCCCATAAACTGCAACTGGGTTTATGAGAACATCACATTACCAATGCAATGGTGCTCTGCCAACATTTAACGATGATGGACCATTTGCCATGTGGTTATTAGCCGTTATAGTCAGCATTTATTTGTCCATGAAACAAATCTGTGGCGATGGGGTGCTGCGGACCCCGGCAGCAGTGGATGGGCTGCGTCTTTAGAAACCCTGTGAAGTTCCAAGGCCTTGTCACAGCTCCTCCACATCGCTCTGTGTTCCAGCTGCCTTTGATGATGAATGTGTCATGTGTGGTGCTGTGCAGTGAAGGACACGTGGCTGTCCAGAGGTATGGCTGCTCGGTAGTACCCACATCGATCTCTCAAACACTTGTGCTGTTTAATGTCAGCGCTGCCCAGAGGAGTTTACTGATGGCTCCTCTAATCCCCCCTTTCCTGCAAGAAACATGTGAGGCGCATACATCCAGCCGTGGTAAAGCTGTGTGTGTAGTTGTGTATTTGTGTGCGTGTGTGTGTGGTACAGGCTTGTCAGGCCGTCCTCTCACCCTGGTCGTCACAGTCACACCGGACTCTAAACTCGTACCTGTTGCCAAGCAACTAGGACTTCTGTCACACCAGGAGCTGCCCGTTATCAACATCATGCCTTGAGGAGGCAGGACTGAGGAGGTTGGGAGACAGACCCAAGTTGACAAAAATTGATTGACAATTTATACCCAGTGTAACAGTGAAAAATCACCTTCTCAAAATAGCCTATTTCTCTAAAAGAAACTTTCCTACCTGACTCAGAGTGTTGTTTTTCCCCCCCTATGCTTCATACTGAGCAGAACCCATGTGACCAGCCGAGAGCCATCAAACCAGCCCCTGAGGTTTCAGCCTCAGTCTCATTAGCTGACGTGTTCGGACTGATTGGGATTCTCGTCAAGGATCCTTGTTCCTTTGTTATGTAAATTAAAGTGGAGCTGCGGGTAGAGTTAATGCTCTTAATTCTAACAATAAAATGTTGGAAACGGCATGTAGGCACATCAGAGTCAAGAGTCACTGCTGGAGATGGTGTTCACATTTATTCTGCTGCTCTCTGTTCAACATGATGATGTTTGTGTTTGATGGATGGAGAGGCCCCTCAACGCTGAAACACACGTACAGTTTGATGAGGCACAAAGATGTCTGACATGTCATTGGTATATTATTGTTGTCTCATAGCCACATAGTAAACATTCTTTATTACTGAGCTGCTGGTTTGCATCTTCATGCATGGGTTATTTCTTTCATTAACAAAGAAAAGCCATGTTCTGTGTCGAAGTGCTTTTGAAAAGGTTTCACGAACCCTGGAGCTGCAGGATTTTCTGAACCTGTAATGATGCTTGTTAATCACCAATTAACTTGTCGGGGAAAAAAATAAAGGTTAAGAAGCATTTATTTTAACGTTTTAATTAATCGAGGAAACGTATCTGTGATTGGAATTTGATGAATAACTTTTTAAAAACAAACTCAAATAAAACCATAGATATAATTTAAGACCAATACAAAACAAGAAATCAACAAGATTCTAAAATACCCCAAAACATCAGCAGCCTGGAGACGGAGCATCCGCTCTCTTCAGCGAAGAATCCACAAAGAGGTCAAATTTAGCAATTTTAGATCTACAGTGCTTCAGAAGGTGTGAGGCAGACGCAGCAGCAGAAAATCACTTCAATATGCTTCCAGTATCAAAGATGCAGATGAATCACAGCCGTAGCATGGAGTAGGAAAAGGTTAAATATATCTAAATCTATTAAGTAGAATAACTATTTTCATTTCTTCAAGTAGGGCTGAGCAATATGATGACATTTAGTTTTATGCTGAGCTTTACTTACATTTTTTACTAGATAAACCAAAAATATATAGAAATGTTTTCTAAAAAATATTACAACATCATAGTACACATCCATAAAATAACATGACAGACGATTATACCCACCGCTCCCATTAAGTAATATTAACAAGATTAGTTCATCAGTATTAAAAGCAGCACAGTACAATTTGTTTTTTCCCTGCTCAAAATCTTTGAGGTAATTGTACTAATGATTTTTATTTTTAAATAATGCCTCGTCCGTTGAAAGTCAAACCAGACTGCCTTTTTGTGAATGTACGTCTGATCACCAACGCACTTGAAGCAACCTTTTGTCGGCAGCTGTGATATCTGCGCCGCAAATGTCGAGGGATTCACACCATCCTAATGACCTCTGTTCATGTTTTTTTATTAATAAAGGATATCAAATGGGGAACGCAAACCCGATCAAAGGGAGCAGAAGCCGTGATCGATAATCCCTTCACCATCACGTGGCAGAACCCAGTTGAAACGTTATCAGAAAATGTGGCAGCTCTCAGAGCTGAGCTGGTCTGGCCGAGCACTGCCGAGGCAATATTCAGCAAACCTCCATCCATGTTCACTCCCTGCAGACCCACACACACACGTCAAAGTAACTGCAAGGCTTTAAATTAATAAGTGACCCAGGTCTGAAGTGCAGACATGTTTCAGTCAGACAGCTCAGTGGTTGAAGGAGGTAGAAAACATGACATGTGGATAACCATCTACAGACGTGACCTCTGGCCTCATCAGACAGGTCTGTTTATTGAAACCGATTCAGAGCAGGAAAGACAAAAGAGCTCCAGCTGAAGTGCACAGTTACAGTTACTGACACCCTCCTGTATTCTGCAAGTGCATTGGACCCCTTCACACTAGAGGTGTGAATCTTCACCGGCCTGGATTTGATTACGATTCAGCTGTCAACGATTCGAATGCGAAAAGATTCTTGATGCATCTCAGTGTATGGCATCCTCAATGATCTATATTACTGCACATGGCTACTTTCTCATCATTTAAATTCCCCTTTTATTAAGTCCTTCCAATAATCAGACGACAGCAGTCTACAAAATAAAAGCTTCCCTCCGACATACCTCCTTGATAAATAATGTTAGCCTAATGTCCGCTCACAGTTCAAAGCATGGGAGCAACGTTGCAACATAACTTTATTGTCCATCTGAGGCTGGATAATCAACAATCAGCATAAGTGGCAGACTCTCGATTAGTATCTCTCTCTGCGTCGATGCAGAATCTTTCACGTCCTCATTGCGATGCATCTTATAATCGAGCAATCTCCACACCTTTACTTAACACACGTACACATCAGGACACGTACACACACACATACACAACGGGCCACTTGTCTCGAAAGCTCCCTTTGAACATGGAAAAGGAAAGAGATGTCACGATTTGTCCTTCCTCTCCTGGTATCAATGTCCGATATCGATCCATCCCCGAGTCTATTGGTTCTCATTACCTGTCCTCAGTAACTTATCTCAATTGTTATGGCTGTGACTGCCTCCAAAGCCCCGGCCGGCTTGGTGTCTCTCCCAGGTCATTCTTTATAGAACCAGAGAAACGGAGACGTCTGGTGAGTCCTAATAAAGACACATCCCCACTGAACAAATCAATGCTGACAGTGTGTTTGCATAGATTAGGAGATTCTCCCGCACTATGATTTCTCATCAGACACATGATGAGGAGAAGGGCGATTGGCATTTGCGAGGAGGATTGCTGTATGGGGCCGGGCTGATTTGATTGTGTTTGCATTTCATCTGCCAGCATTGATGGAAACGATTTTGATCCACGCGTCGCATTGTCACCTCTGCAGCAAACCCTCTCAGGTGGAAAATACATGCATTTCACATTCCTATTTCAATAAACCGCCGCAACTGCCTTATAAAGATGTGTGGGGAGATTATATTTTCTTTGTTGATTGAACCGGATGTCGACAAGACATCCGCAATGAAAACGGACAGAGAAAATAATCAGATGCTTCACATTTGCCTTGATGAAAATGAATTTTTCAGACTTTACAGTGCAATCATACACACCATATTAATAAACTCTAAACTTCTTTTTTTTTTGTAACTACACATATCATTTCACACCTCTATTAGGGGATATGACCTGCAGGTTTATCAGTATCAGTTCCTGTCCTCTGTCAATCATTTGAAGTCTACATACAACGTATGACGTCGTCTGTAAATCTTCTAAAACCATCTAACACTTTCTAAATATAACTAATAATGCGTTATGGCACCACAGGGCTAACCCCTGAGTCTGTAAACCAGCAAGGATTCATTTGTATAAAATATGTATTTTCTGATTGACTAGATCCTGGATTGTAATGTGATGACATATTTAATTTCTGATCTAAGGGGGAGATAAGCTTGGCTTAGCTGAAACGATCTGTAACCTTTATTTTAATACCTCAATACTTATCCCTGGTATTATAGCAGCCAATCACCTCTCTCGCACCATCCTTCACCCCCATCTCTCTGCTCCGCCGCTGTATTACACATTTTTTCCCCTCCTCTCTCAGCCCTGTATAGGTCAGCAACAGGGATGCCGATAAATACCTTTTTACCTTCACAAGGAGACTTATAGGTGCTCTCTTAACATGAATGACATTTAGAAAAATGTGAAAGCAGCAAGCGGCTCGCTGTCATTTTTTTGTTGTCCAAATTCAGCCAAATTCAGGACAGAGTCCTCCTAATGGCACTGGGGCTACACCACAGTGATTAAAAATGATCTTTAATGGAATATTGAGGAACACTCCTGCTGAAATTTAAGTAAAACCTGATAGGTCTGTAAGCCAGGATCTAATGAACAGAAGGAAATAAGAGAATCGGGGGGAAGAGGACAATATAGTCCTAAATGAACGGAATGGCCTCGTACCACCTGCTAAGCATCGATCAGTAGCCAAGGGGACTAATTGATAATGCATTATTAGCTGCTTCCCCATAATGGGACTTGTATTTCATTCTGTCCTTGATGGCGGGACAGAGCGGGAAGGATTTGGCGATGAAGCACCGAAAAACAGATGGCAAGGTGAATTGTTCCCGTGACACATCTGCCAGTGCGTTCTATTAGGCCTCTCAGGCAGGTCAGCACTCTGTGTGTGTGTGTGTGTGTGTGTGTGTGTGTGTGTGTGTGTGTGTGTGTGTGTGTGTGTGAGAGGAGGCAGACCTTCTCAAAGCAAAGCAACACACCTTGGAGTGAGGAGGGAATCAAAGTGGATTTAATTGAAGCTTGTGTTTGTCTGGCCTTGAGACAACTGCAAGTGTGTTTTGGAGCACTGGGAGTAAAGTGTGGCAGGCAGAATTCAAAACGAAACCAGCTGTTCTGATTGATCTCACCGATAGACTCACACAGGCCATACTCCTAGTTTCTCCCACTTTGTGCGTGTCAGATTTTTATTTTGGAAAATTTGGAGTACGTAGGATCTGTTCCTTTTTGAAGTTGGTCTTGACATGCAGGAATTATGAATTTCAAAATTAACTGCAATTAGCGGAACAAAAGTGAATGATAATTACCATTTGTCAAACAACAGCGCTGGCTTTGCAATCTCCCACGCGCGCAGCCTTTGTCCTCCCACCAAAACATATCCTGCGTCAGTCGCGTGCTTTGCTTTCTCCAAAGTAATTTCATATTTGTCAGTCTCACAAAAGCTGTATGTTGGAATGGATTCAGCTGTCTCAGTGGTTCCTGCTTTCAAGACGGTTCATGCTATTTATTTACCCCAGCTGGTAAAGACAGACATGTTATCAATACAGTCTTTTAAAAGTCTGTGTGATCATGTTGAAGTTGTTTTAAAATTATAATAAATCGCTCCTTCTTTTCTGCCACATTTTGGCTTTGACTTTAGACTTTAGCCTTTTATTCATCCCACATTGGGGAAATTCTCTTGTGACAGGAAGAATGATAAATATTCTCAATACTCAAGTGAAATGCATTTTCAAGTCCATTTCCACAGGCTCACAATAGCCTATGTACCTTTAGTAGAAAGCAGCTTGGTCCTCTGAGCTACATGGAAATGTTTGCTCGGATCCGTCTAACCGCGGTTCTTGGATTTCCGTGCCCTAACCGAGACATCTGAATAAAATGTAGTCTGTATGCTGCGATGAAATGCAGCACATGCATTACCCAGGCCACTTGTGCTGCCCTTGTGTTGAGCAAATAGAGGCCAAAGTTGCAAATCCGCTTGGATTCTACAATGCGCCTCAAAATGTGCCATTTTATCATGGTGGGGATTCAGAATGGAGCAGGGAAGAGCTGGTAAACTTCCTGCCTTGCCTTGCTGTTTTGATTCTTGCCAATGAACTCTGATATTTTTCTCATTTTACATTTTCTGCTGTAATATAATATTATCTTTCAACATACCTCCACCTCCCTTAGAAATGAGAGATGCAAGTGTTCTGCTGACAGACGGAGACAGAGTGGGAGTTTGCCGTGTCAATCAACACCTGCTCCGCTCAAATTCGTTTAAAAATAGTGGAGCTGGGAGGTGTAGTGAGGGAGCTGACAGCTAAATAGTCCATGGAGATTTTTGATAGGCAGAGGAACTCGGTGGTTGACAGTTAATGCTTTGTGTGTTTGGCCCCAAGGAGACTTTCAGTATAGGTATTTTACACACTCCTGGAACAAACATCAACTCACTGCTCTCCTCCTTTTTAAACCAGAAGCTGCAGGGTGTCCTGGGTACGGGGTAGTGGTGGCTCAGTGAAAGGACTCTTTTATGTAGTGAGGGATGAAGAATAGCTCCAATCTCCTCATGAAGTGCTGTGTAAAGTATGAAAAGACACACAGACCATTTTCCCTGGTAGCATCACAAATAAGAGGTAAGGCGCAGCTGGGACGCTGTTTTTATATCTAACGGCGTCTAAATCTGTTGTCAAAACTGTACATTCAGAATTTTTATTGCTTTCCATGAGGAACACATCTATAGTGTGTTAGGGGGACATTCATAATGCATTAATATTAAATTGTAATGCTTTATGACAACACACAAACACACATAATGCTCTCTGATGCACTGAAACATTCTAGAGGTATCTGATAATGAAGTATAACTTATGTATGCTCTAAACTAGAGGTTTACAGATGGGGCTTATTATGCATTATGACTATCTTTACTCATCTCAAGTGAGTACATCTTGATGCATCTATAATAATGGTGGTAAGTGGCGTGCAATGTTGTAACTTAAGTGAGTATTATGTGCAATGTTTCCCCTCAGGATCTCTAGAGACTATTGGTAGACCTCAGACCCTCTAAGGATCAGACTGACCTGAGATTTTCAACATGGCTGCTGTGTGGTTTAAGGGTGTGCAACGTTGAATTTGTTTGGACTACAAAGATACTGTTAATTAATTATTTTATAAATGCTTCACGAATTCCGCTAGCATTGTCAACCATGGCCATCATAGCCACGTGCGCACCAGAGCCAATCACTGCAGAGCCCACCCCCACAACACACTTTAAGAAACAAACGGATTTATACCTGCAGTGGCGCGAGCTGAACCAGTCCCGGTCCCAGTCTGTTCTCAGTCTGGTCCCCGTCTGTTTTGGTCTGAGGAGATCTGGATACACGAAGACGCCCCGCCTCCTGAGTCGACGGACACGCCGGCGTGTCCAAAACTGGATTTACGATCAGTAATGTCCGCCACGCTTTTTCGTGAACATTGCCGTCACGTTTGCTGCACGTTTGGTGCAGGAAGAGACAGTAAAAATGGGCTTTTCTCACGAAAATGTCCGCAAGCAGGAAGTGTTTGCAAGCAAAAAAAGACGTTCCTGTTCGTGGAAAAAGGCAACACACCAACCAATCACAAAATTATATGGCAAACCACATGATTTAGTTAGTTAGTGTGTTATGTAGTGTTTGGATTAGTGTGTTTACTGTGTAGTGTAGTCGTTTTTTTTGTTTTGTGAGTCAAAACAATGAGGAGACTGCTGAATGTGGAGCAGGCAGGAAGACGCAGAGGCATGCCTGAGCCTGAGGCATTGCCTGCATTTAAATGTAAATAGTTACATATAACTTTGTAAATTTCACAAACTTATGCACAAATTAACAAACAACAATTTATATTTGCATTATAAGTAATACAAATGTTTCGTTAAACATATTTGTGGTTTTCATAGTAAAAAATCAATTTTTCCTACTCGGATTTAAGTTTTTTTTTTGTGATTTTAGGTCCATTGTGTTAATACAGTATGTCAAAATGAAAAAATAACTGTACAGTCGCCAAACAAGGAAAGGTGAATAGTTTTTAAGGTGAAATACAATGGTAAAATCAAAAATAGTCAAAAACCAATCATAGCCCAAGTCAATTATATCCCTGACGTCTCACCTTCAAACACAGCTTCATTTGGCCATTCATGAAAAAGCTACTTAACCTCCCACTTTTCTGTTTGAAATTCCAAATAAATCATTTTGATTTGAATATTTACATTACAGTAAGTAATGAGAGGT
>OMLP01015423.1:0-14845 GCA_900302685.1 Spondyliosoma cantharus | reverse complement strand
CGTGCGCGCTATTAAGTAAAAGGTTAGGCAAACTAATTATGGAGAAACAGTGTAAATAGAAAAATCCATTGCTTTGAATTAATGTCCTTTTGATGTAATCAGTTGTGGCTTTTCTACGGTGTCTGGCGACCAGATGTAAATGTAAAAAAATATAAATGGAAACTTTATCTTATTGTCTGGCTTGTGATGTGTGCGCTAACACGCGGAAGAGCTATTCTGAAGTTTTGTGCATCAATTCATTATCACATTCCAAATGTGTGAACACAACACCTGTGCAACTAAAAACACTATTTGAGCATCATTTATGTGCACTGTGCGGCGCATTTGTTGTGAATTCCTGTGCGCGCTTAGCACGGTGTTGTGTGAGTGATAAATATGGCAGTGAAAGTTATTGCAGGGTGAAGATCTCACTCTTCTGAGGTATGCAGAGTGTTTGTCATTATTAATTATTGCTGCTGAACTCATACGATTTCACTCAAAATCGTATCACACTGTTAACCCAGTTTGGTAGAGCACATTTTGAGTTGTGATATCTTGTTTACCATGATGATTAAGTTATCTCGAGCAGTCAGTGTGTACGGTACGGCCTCAAAGAGAGCCTCAGGTGTACCGCGGCGTTCAGAACCACACCCTTTCAGGCGGCTTCCCTCCGGGAGGTTAGCAGCAGAAAATGCTGCCAAATCAGGAGATGCATCTCTGAATCTCCTATTTATAACTGGGATAATCTGTTATCTTTTCCTTTTTTTTGGATTTTGTTTAGTTTCAGAGCCTCAAAAAAGTGTGTTGACTTATGTAGATGAGTCCATATGCATAAGCCTGATTCTTAAAATCAGAATAAATCTTAAGAAAGTCAAGACTTTGTGGAAATGGGTTGTTTTGCAGCTGTCGTTGTCTTAAAAACTGGAAGAATAATGGTTTGTCCAGGAATATTTCAATGTCTTGGACAAATGGAGGAAATTTCAGTCAAATATTATGTGTTTATAAAGGTCAGCAATTCTGGAGAAAGACAGTTAATTTCTGTGTTGTCATCTTTAAAAACACGTCTTGGAGACGTCCATATGACTTGCTTAGCTTCAGAAAATAATAATACTGAACATTATGACCAAAGACAATAAAATATGTAGGACCTGCACTATTTACTCTTCTCACTCCACCGTCGAGGCTCCACCTGAGTCTCCTTGGGGTGGCATTGGACTGAACCTATCTGGATTGATTGGAGCGCTACCTGCTCGCCTGTTTGTCAGCCATGAATAATCTGTAACGACATCCAGAGCATCAGCCGGGGCCTTGCAGCATGCATTCATTGTGGAAAATGGACAGCTCAATCAAAAGAAGCTCTTGAAAAGCTGGTCATAACCAGAGGCAGAGCCTTGACCCAGAACGCTGTCCCACTGACTTGAATCGCAACCTCACCAACATCCCTGAATGGGAGGCCTGACTACTGAATTCCATGTGAACTCCGGGCTTCTGTTTGCCTCCTCCCTCTGCTGATGCCATCTCTCTTGCTGTTTAATAGAGCCATGCTTCACTCAGAAGGCCACGTTATCCTTGTTTGTAGACAGACGCTTATGACGCCACCTGCCATTCTCCGCTCTCCACGTCAGGGAGCGTGGGCCACCCATCACTGCCCTGCTTTACATGGTAATGAAAGTCTGGAGACTTAATGATAAAGCAGTTATGCCCTTGACTCTGTGACCAGGGGTTAACTTTATTTTTATTTATTATTTACAGATGGAAGTACTATACAGGCTGTCACCTCCCTGTCTTATTTCAGAAGGTTGCTTGGCTCCAAAATTGTGTTTTGATGGCCTGGCTTGGTGTCAGGATTTCTTTCATGTAGAAAAGGTAAAGTAATTGGTCTGAGGAAGAGAGTATTGTGGGTTCCTTGAAAAGAAGGACACTTGTGGTGCTGGTGATGACACTGATGCCATCCGCTATAAAGAAGAACCACAGGAGAAAAGGAAACACTTAAAAGACAGTTTTGACTGGTTGCCAAGATGTGCAGACGGAGCGTTCTTAAAAGCGTTCATCTGTGATGTCTCCCCTCAACCATTGTGAACTCTCTCCCTTGAAATGGTGCAATCCCCTGATGTAGAGTCACCCAACTCTAATCCTCCTATATCCACTGATGAATCCCAGCCTCACACACAGCAGGGATGCCGCCTAATTGAATTTCCTTGGTTTCAATGAACACACACTCAGGACCTGCAAGTTCCAGTCCTTGCCTTTGATAAGCAAATGACCCCTATGGAATTGAGGTCACAGCCTGCGAAAACAAGAGTGAGGGAGAGAAAAATAAAGTCCCGCACTCAGACAAGTCCAATATCGACTCACCCGGGATTGAGTCCAATGATGTTTGCCCTGTGTGTGTTGAGCCCCTGTTGGCTCAGGGGGGAATTCATCCCACACACACACACACACACACACACACACACACACACACACACAAATGCTCTCGTCTCACAGTGTGACGTTGTCCCTTTTTATGAAGTGTCTGAATGGGATGAATGTGTGAATAATCTTGTCTTTGCCACAAATTAGAGTAAAGCCAAGAGTATAGTAAATAGTCATAGCTTGTATTGTACTTCACTGCCTACAGCTCCATCATACCGCAGTAAGGTCACTTAATTCTTGAACTCAGCCACTCTGCATCTCGTCCAGTCCTTTTATCCCATTTCTTTCCGTTTCATTTATTGAAACTCAGGAAGTCTCGGGGCAAAACAGCGTGTTTGCTTTCGTGTTTTGCGCAGAACTGTGACGGATGAGCTGGCTGAGATGAACTTAACTTTGGGGGCGGGGGGGAGTCGCGCAGCCGAGGATGGGGAACAATGCAGGCAGCTTTTTGTGACCTTGTCCACAGGGAACAAAGAGGATTAGGTAAGTGCATTAATAATGCTGCAGGGTACATAGCCTAACTTTGTTCACAGTGCATGAAAGAAGAAGTTTACATAACTTTTTTATAAGGATGTCAGTGCACCAACACACCTCTGAAACCAAAGCTACAGGACATATCACAGACTAGAGCAGTGTGTTTTATCCATTACTCTGAACTGGTCCATGACAAACATGCTCCTGACACACAGTTTGACATAAGTTTAGAGTGATGTTACATTCATGGAGGAGTCATTCTTTTAGAAATGAGTTAACTCAGTTCACATGAAGAAGTGAATCACAAATCCTGCGTCTGTGGATAAGAGCGAGGTTAATCTTCACTCAAAGAGATAAACTGAACCAAAGTCATGAGTCGCTTCCCTGGTGGCAGGTAAACAAGACAAACCGGGTTACGTTAAAGAACTGGGCTCATCATCACTATGATTTTAACACCACTTTACTTTGTTATGACAGAGTGATAGATTCATATAGTTTGTGTAATCTAAGTGTCAGGTTACTATATTGCTACCATAGCAATATTATAGCATTGATAATAGAACCATGAATTCTGATTGTTTTAGCCTCAGAAAAACTTAAGAACTTAAGTTGTTTATGTTGTTTGTGATGACCGGGACAAACGTTGCTCTGACTAAACAGACTGAAACTCTGCAACCCTTTGTTTAATTAATATCTATTCCGTGCTCTTGTAGTAATGCTGGAGGAAACACTTGGATCTTGTAAACGGGAATTTTGCCGATTTTGAAGCAGCTTGAAATCACTGCAATTTTGGTGGTATATGCAGTGGAACAATGTTAGACTTAGACTTAGACTTGTTTTGCCTGCAACCTAGAACCCCTGACTTTTCTGCAAAAACCACTGTAAGGCTGTTCTATCAACTACAGATTGTTGTTTGATGAGGGGTGTCTCACCAAACTCATCAAACTGTTTTAACTAGGCAGTGCTGATAAACTATACCAAGATTCAATTACTAAACTCGCTATTTGACATCTAAAATGCTTTCAGAAATATAATTATGTGTACCGTTAGCTACAATATGGAAAGATTGTAAACTGTTCAATGCTATATTTTTTCTGCATTGTCAAAATAGAGGCTGAAAAAATGCTGATCAAACTGTGAAACAAGGCAGAACTGATCAAATATGAACCACGATCCTGTTCATTGTCTATCTCTTACCTAAAATATTTGTCAAAAACACATTTTAGTGTACTGTCTAGCTTGTAGGTATGATATGGTTAGTTACTAGCACCACCCAACTCGCAATACATCACCTATCAGAGGGAGTGTTTATTGGTCCGCTGTAGTCCACATTTCAGAATAATGCACATCATATTGTTGGATTGTAATTATTATCGTATTAATGTGTTCATCACTTTTTCAGACAAGAATTTTGAGCTTCAAGTGGTATTTAAGGACCAAAAGACAGGAGCTAAATTTAACAATATCATTGGTACGACTGTATTTTAATGGAAAGGTGTGTGTTAGGTATCTATTTTCCAGTCCCTCTTCATTCTGGAGTAATCTTACAAAGCTTGGAATGTGTGTATTTTGCAAATATTATGGGTAAGTGCAGCCGAGTACGTTGCCTCATTGCACTCCTATAAAAATAAACTCACCAGCATTCCAGCTGTAAGCCCAGGATTCATTCAGTGTCAATCACATAATCACCCCTTAAAATTCACAGTAATTTCACTGAGGTTTGGGATATGAGCTCATTTAAAAATGGGCTGCAGATCAAACCAAAGGCTGGGGGAATCGTGTCATGTTTTAATTATCGTTTAACAGTAATGTTAAGTGCACGCTCAGTAACTTGCAGGAAGGAAGTATAAATTTCTTCTTTCTCTCTTTAATTCCCAGCACCTTGGAGGCAGCTGAGCACACTATTATAAATCGATATGATATAATTGAGTCATAAGTGTGTCAGGAGCCTGTTTCCAGAAAGGCACAGCTTTCCATGAATCAATAGTGCAGTTGTTGTCTCAGACATCTTTGAGTGATGCTCATAAAGTTTTGTTTTACTCACCACAGTCCCGGAGGAATAGAGTTTGGAAAAACAATAGTAAATAGTGGTCGGTCCAATCATTATTAACTACTATAAAATTACCGTCCTATTTGTTCCCAAAGTGATGAGATTATTTGTCCTACTTATTAATTGGAGTGAAATTGGACAGAGTGACTCACAGCGGTGTTACTGGAAGGTGTCAGACACAGAAAGCAGGTAATTATGGAGACAGGAAGAGATAAGGAAACAGAATGCAATTACCCCGCCAAGCAGAGCTTCAAATTGCTCCTCTTTGGATTTCTCACCTCAGGTTGCCATTGTTCATGCTTTGCATCTCCATACTGATCTTTATTCCCCTCACCCTCCAGCTCAAAGAAGAAGGAAGGTTTGCATTAATCAAACAAATTCCTACTGTAAGTAGAGCCATACAGGGCACAGACACGGCTTATTTCAAATGTATGTATTCAAATCTATTTTTTCATATCAGTTTCAGTGAATAAAATGCTGTGAGCTCAGTCTGAATCAGGGCCATCAAATGTTTTCAAGGCTGTTTCTCAGAATTTAGTTTCATTTAGCTTTCTGGTTTAGGGGCACGCTTTGCATTGATTTTCCCTCTTTGTCCTCCATACTGAGACTGTACTATTGATGCATACATGAGTCCATATATAGCAAGCGCTGCCCTTTTTTCTTTTTTTTCCAAGGTGTAATATATGACATTCGCAGGAGATATCACGGTGGAGCATATTACGCCAAAAGAAACACAGCTGTCTTTCACTCAATAAAGTTGGAAATAAAGGAAAGTGGCATCTGAACACGCATTGCTCACAAACACAGATCAAACTGTAAAATTAGGCAGTGCTGATCAAATATTATCGCCTGAAATGTTTTCAGAGCCACATTTTAGCATACTGTTTAGTTGTGATATTAGAGAGTTTTGCTCACAAGACCATTTGTGTTTTGCTTCAAAACAGAGCTCAGAACTCAAACTCAGATCAAACAGTACAATCAGGCAGGTTTGATCAAATATGGATCATAATTCTGTTACTGCATAACCTGATTCTATGATCCTCTTGCATCCTTATGCGTCTTGTAACCACCTATACCCAGTGAAATACTTAAACCAAAGATTATCTACCATATCATGAGGTCATCAATTTTATGCCCCGGCTTTTTGTTTTTCGACAGTACTGCATGGAAGTTAATGGCCGGGGAATTAATGATTTAACAGAAAGAAAAAAATTGCAATGCGCGACTGACTTTTATCTGCAGTGATACCGGGACAAACTATTATAATGTAAGAGCTAAGAGTAATCTGTGAGCAAACAGTTTATTTACCGCATTGAAAATGTTGTTTTTTGGAAGGCTAAACACCAATAAATATGGATTGAAGAAAAACATTTTGTTAAGTACAAAAATGTTGTTGATTTTGGATATGATTACTGTATGTTTCAGACCATTTGGCTGTGATTTGAGAAAGTTTCTTACCAGGCCCGTTGTCGGCAGTCTTGTGCCAGTTTAAGATATACTATGGTATGAAAATGTACGTATATTGGACCACGTAAATTTGCTTAGCTACAGTATGGAGTCTTGCCATATTAGCGATTAATGATATACATATTTCAGTTGCTATCAATATTCATTTATGTCAGGGAATGATATTGTGTAAAATCAAAAATAAGGCCTTTGTCTGACCAAAAAACCTTCTGTTATTACTTTAGGGGGGCATTATAACTGTAAATAATTATACTTGATTATACTATAATTATAAGTATGTAATAAGTGATGCCAGGGAACAGTGATATTTGTCATACTGTGAAAATGTCATACACAGAGGGAGGGACATCACTTTCTGCCTATTACTCCACTATAACTTTAGCAAGTATAGCTGTTTGCTGCTATATTAAAGCAATATTATGTAGAAATTGCCCAAGTGATGGAGGGGGTGGAGAGATGGAATGCTGTTGCATCAAAATGATGAACTTGTTATTTTAAGGTAGAAAAGTTACATAATGTTCAATGTTTTTAAATCTCATATATTTAACCTTTAAGTAAGAATACAGATGAATTACACATAATAACCAGCATGCCCATATAAAACAATGAAAACCACAATAAGATAATTCCCCCTACCAAATCTCTCCCTGTGGTATGAGATATAAAACGGCTCATTGCTGTATGTGCTGTAAATAAAAGTGCAGATGTAACCAAGTCTTGATTTCATTATTTCCTCTCACTGCTGTGGCTGACTTTTAGTTTTAAATATACAAAATGTAATGGCAAGAACATGCATTGTCCTTGTTTTGCATATGTAGAGAGTTTGAATGTTGTTTTCTATTGTTTGAGATACCTATTTTATTTTATTTTATTTTATTTTATTTAAAGAGAAAGCCAAATTCAGCCATGCTGCTGATTTGATGGAGGGAGGAGGGTTTCTTCTGCTCCATTTGTTCATTCTTCATAGTGCCCTTTAGCCATTTGTTTTAGCTTTTAGGTGCTCTCTAAGCCTGTGCCTTGTACTGCTCGTACACACACACACCAACTAATAAAGAGGAAGTTGGTAGATGAAGGAGTGAAATCCTCAATCCAGCCTTCCATTTCAGAATGAATCCAACTTTTTGTCATTTTTTGTCAGTGTTATTGAAGCCAACACAACATAAGAATATCACCTTTTCTCCTTTTTAAATTATCTGTAAGTGAAGCTTGAACACGGGTTGTTGGTAAAATCCTGCATGCAGCACCAGGGTTATGTTGACGCTCAGAGTGGTGCCTCAGGGATGGATTCGCTGTACATGTACTCACATTTACTATGATTGCACGTAGCGAAATCTACCGTATTTAGACGCGAATACACCGGGGGCGGGGTCTGCCAGTGACCCTCACAGCTAGTTATCACCACCTGGCCACTGGCTATGGAGCCACTCTGCTTTCCTGTCCAACAGCCTGTGTCGCTGCCGGGCCACCGTGCATTCACACAAGTCTGTAAACATCCATGCACAGTTTGCCTCAAATTGTTTATGAAATTTCACCATTTTTGTCTTAATGAATACTCTGTATCAGCGCAAGTGCTTTACGTAATTGTTGTACAGGTCTGATGGCCTGATAGGTGCCACTTAGTCAAGCTGCCGTCTGGGGCTGGAAATGATCATTGCAGACGGATCAAGTGTGTGAGAGGAGTGTGAGAAAGTCACAAAGTGCTTTTATGTAAATGGCAGATGAAGAGCGCCTCTCCGTCGAGACATAAATATACAGCGCCTTATGCGCTACTCCATCAGTCTCTGGGATGTGTCCTCTGTGACTGTCAAATGTTGTGTTCTTATGAAAGGTTCAACACCTCTCTGTCTCCTGAAGACCCTGGAGAGAAAAGATGAGATGGAGAGGGTTAGAAGCCGAAGACATGAAAACATGGCAGTCTCTTCATCAGATTGGAGAGAAAGTAGGACACATGGGTAGGGATCGAGGTTGTAGCTCAATATATAGAAAACATCTCTGGATTACAGGTCGCCAAGTAGAAGGTCCAAGAAAATGAAATGAAGGAGTTGCGAGATATCAAAAAAGGCAGGTCTCCGATAACACGATATTGTTTGGACGGTTTAGCAGAATGATATTTTCTGCTGTCGATTATTGCTTTTGTTAGAGACGGGTTGTCTTCACTTTCTTCTTGAAAAGAAATAACACTGATTTCTCCTGTATTACAGCAGCATCACATATATAAACACTGCTGTGGAATTGCTCCATAGATTGAGAACTCTTCCCTCCCTTCTGGGTTTAATAATAGAGAAACGGGTTGTGCTGAGTGTATTTGTCTGTAGAGTGTTTGTTTAGCACTTCCTTTTTCCTTCCCAACTGTTGCCATTTTAACACCCTCCAAATTACACCAAGGATAGCTGTGAGGCTCTCTTCTCATTTTCCTCAGTTAACAAGCACTCTGTTTATATATGATTATGCTTCTCTGCTTGTTTATTCTGCCTGGCTTTTTTAAAATTACTTTGCCGGTTTAGTTCAAGGTACAAAATGCACTTAAGGATTCAGTTGAGCTCATTTGTTTTCCTTCTGTGGAGAAATATTTACGGCCATTTCAGTCTTTGCCTGCCGTTAAACGAGTTGATGGGGATTGAACGTGCGCTCACTCCACTCACGATTATGATGTTTTGTTTTTGTTTGTTTTTTCTTTGCAGCGCTGCCAATCATGCAGGTGACGATTGAAATCACCAGACAGCAGGTGGAGAAGATCTTCGGTCTCGATGAGTACTGGTGTCAGTGTGTGGCCTGGAGCACTACGGGAACCCAGAAGAGCCAAAAAGCGTACATTAGGATTGCTTGTGAGTGTAAAACAAACGCTCTCCAACAAGGTGTTCATATCATCATATATATCACATGTCAGTTTATAGTAAGAAGATACTGGCAAGATAGGGTCTTACTTTCATTTAGCAATTAGCCCAGAGCTTGTTATGATCTGATGCTTCAGTGTTTTACTGTGATTACAACTTTTTTAAATTACCCCCCTGCAATTCACTCATAGAAGAAAATATGTGACCCTGGTAGGGAGAAACAGAGGAATGCATCTGCTTGAAGGCAGCCTTAAAAAAAGAAATGGAACACTAAATTTGAGTATTCATGAGAATATTTTTCACTGGATACAGTATATCACCAATGATCCCTATGAAAGTAACTGGAATAAAAACAGATTTGAAATTTATTGCTGCGCAGCAATCATAAATCTGTCTGGGGAACACAGACACATCCCTTGCCGCAGCCTCAAAAGCTTTATTAGAAGAAGCCATTTTACATTTGAGTATTTTAAAGCATTCTGCCTATTAATTCCCACATAAATATGCATTTGAACGCAGCGCTGTCTCCAAACCACCAGACGTTTTGAAAACACACATTCATTATCCGGACTTGTTTGAGAGCTCAACAAAGTCAGTTAGATGTGAGAGAAGGGCGCACACACATGCTTCAATAAGAATGTGTGTGTGCATGCACCGGTTCACATGATGTTCACATGCACACACAGACACACTCACATACATTTAAGCCTTACAGGACTGTTATATCTTAAGTCACCTCCAGTCCCATTGTATCGACTTTAATTAAATTGAATGTCGTGAAACTTTCTGCCTGTCGTAACGTTCCTCTCAGTATGATTGGTCAGGACAGGCTTAACATCTGTTTAAAGGAATTCACCGGCGGCTCACAGCCGCACCCTGACCTCTTGCAAAACAATAAGACATTGCTACGCTCTGAGTCAAAGCCTGGGGTGAACACATCAAATTTGCACCAGCCCGCCAGCTATCAGGAGCCTGTCTCGCTCAAATAGGCCTTTACCTATGTAATTCACAGCCTGGGTTTATGGACAAATATATAGCAGGACTTGGTGCAACAGTAAGAGTACTCAATGAGACGTAATGTGAAGCCCCATGCAGTCAGCCAGGCTTGCTGGAGCTCTTGTCCAGGCGCCTCGGGGCTTTGTTTTCGTGTGGCTGCTCCAAGCCCTCATACAGATGGAAGCTGGAGGCTGGCGGATGCTGGAGAGCAGAGAGTGGGTGGGAGGGGAGGAGTGAGGGGTAATGCAATTGCTTTTGCTTGATGCCGGGCCCCTCTGGCAGCAGACAAGCATCTCTGAACCAGCCAGGCAGCTTGTAATAAGCAACATGGTTGGTGCCACCGATCCCCGTGTGGCTTAGAGGCCAACTGGAGTGCAGCATGCTCAGAGAAGCCATGGTTGGACATTTCAGGAGTGAAAATTTTAGAAAACATCACCAAGTTTTTGTGGTTGGAAGTATTTCACTGAAACCTCCAAAGCTTTTACAAGTATTCTAATTGGTTGTGCTTCTCTTTATCTGTTTCTTTTCCCTCAGACCTGAGAAAGAACTTTGAGGAGGAGCCGCAGGGTAAAGAGGTGGCATTGGACGAGGAAGTGTTACTGCGCTGCCATCCCCCCGAGGGAGTGCCACAAGCCGAGGTGAGATACGGATACAGAAGATATTTATAGGTCCACATCTTGCATCCATTTACCCTTTCCTCACCAGGAGGACAAAGAGCAAAAAGTAGCTCAGGATGAGCTCCCCAGCTTCTCTCCCCGCTCCACTAGCGAGCAGACGGATAAATTACACCTCTAATTATTCCCCATTATTGATTTATTATCTCTCTTACATCTCTGAGAAGCCGTATATCACATCGTCTCGTCACATCACTCAGGATAGGCTTGGAGGCTTCACTCCCCGTTTGGCATCTCTAAAGGCCTATCCATAATTAATGGGTCTATTTGCCTCACTCGCTCCCCATCTCATTCTCTATCTCTCTGCCATCTCTCCATGTACTGTGTCTCTCATACACTCTTGTTCTGCACAACTCTCTCTCGCCCTCCCTTCATGTCTCTCGGCGGTGCATGTCTGTGTTTAGAGGACCAGACTGGGGCCAGCTGTTTCACCTCGTCTGCTGCACCCTCCCAGTCCCGGATAGGCACTAACTGCTCTAATAACAACACAAGAGGAGGTTAGGCCAGCCACTCAGACAGCCCAGAGACCAGGAGCAGCGGCTAGCCAATCACAGCTCAACGGTGTAGGGGACGGTTTACAGAAAAATAGGAAGGGAAGGTGCCAACTGCAGTTCAACAGAAAAGAACATCAGAGCAGAAGTCACCACGGGGAGATAGCATACAAGAGGAAGAAAGCCCAATTATTTGCGGCATCGAAACTGGCAGTAATACCGACAACAATGCTGCCGTACTGTAGCTACTCTGGAGACGTTGCGAGGTCAAGTGAGAGCAAGAAAACAAGCGAGCCAATCTGAGAGTACACCAAAAAAGGAATAACATCAGTTTTGACTTCTGCAAGAGGGCACACAAACTACACAAATCGTGATCGGTTTCACTCATAGCTACAGAGATCTCCAGCAGCTACGCAATAAAAGCTGCACTCCCCACACAAGGGGAATAAATTGTCAAATCAGAAGGGCATATAGATTAGATGAATTCCATTTCAGTCATACCAATCTACATTTGTTCTTCTTGTCTGTTTGATTGCATCAAAACCAGATGTACCTCTCTGCTTTTACCTGTCTAACCTACTGGGGTTGGGGGGGCAGTCCCTAATCAGCTGCAGTGAATTTTGACCACTGAAACATATTTTCAGGTGGAGTGGCAGAGAAACGAGGATGTTGTCAACCCAGTGAGCGACCCCAATTTTTTCATCACGACTGACCACAATCTAGTCATCAAAAAAGCCCGGCTGGCCGACACGGGCAACTACACATGTGTGGCTAAAAACATCGTCGCTCGCCGCAAGAGCACCTCGGCCACGGTCCTGGTCTATGGTAGGTGACGACTTCTTTCAACAGGTGTCAAAGGAGGCTCGGAGGCTAATGAGAGGTCTGGGCAACCGGCTTCAGAACATAAAACCAGCTCAGATGAGTCATGTTTTGCTTGCATGTTGCATCTGTTATCCCACATTTCCACATTATTCTGCATGTTTTTTTGCATGGAAGGTACCCAGGGCGCACTTCTTCAATATTACACCCAGATTCCGCTCCGTAGTTTTAGTAATAACAATATGCAGCGTTATGCATGTGTGACATATGGTGACGACTTGCGTAAATCAGCTCTTTTTTTAGGCAAGCAATTCATTTCACTATCATAAATAACGGCACAAAGAGATAGTAGTGTGTCTTGCACATTAATTAGCACAACTTAAAATGTTACTGGCAGCCATTCGGCCAAGAGCTGGCAGTATCCGATCTCGGGGCTGCCATCCTCCTTCTCTGTAGTGGATCCAATATGAGAAGAGAAATTGAATTAAGAGCAAACTGTAAATAATGACTTGGCTTGATATGCAGACTGATCTTTATTAAAATGCAGAGAAACAGCATATTTTCTATCACAGAGGGTTTCTGGGGTACTGGCACTGCTCAGGTTCTGCATACGTTACAGCCTTCCACTCTCAGCTACAGGGTACATATACATGCAAACATGAAATGGAAATCATGTGGGACTGCATGAAGGCAGCTTTACGTATATAAGAGATGCATAATCTGGCACAGTGTCTGACACCGGCTGTTTTCTTTGAGGCTGCCAGCAGATGTATGCTGTCTATCTAACATCATATAACATGAGCTGAACTTGAGAAAATATGAGCATAGTGTGAAACACGAGGGCCACTGATCGATGACTTTAGAGCCTTAATGTATAGGAATAAATACTCTCTTCACCATATCCAAGTATAGATTACACAGATAAAAGAGTGAGAAAATGTGTTTGACTTTGTTTCATTTATAGATGTAATTATCAAATGAATGATTAAACACTAAAAACTGACAGTATTTTAGCTCTTGTAGATCTTTGACAAAACACTTCAACACACTTTTTCTCCTTCAGCTGATTTAGTAATTCAACAGACTTTGACTGTGCATACTCCAAAGGACGTTCAAACTTGAACGCTGTTGATAACTGAGGCATGTGCACTTTCATGGTGAACGCTCTCAAATGAAATGTGTTCATTTGGAGCATGCATTCAAAACACACAATCATGCACTCCTCAGAGCCTCCAGCATAAAAATGAAAAAGCACAATTATTCTTACTGCTGATTGTAATTGATTAGCTTGTGGTTGAAATGACTGTGGAGGAAAACGCATTCACACCCTTATTGTTCGCCTTTTCTTGTATTGTCAAGCAGTTGTTTTCACTCTCAGACCCCACAAATTGTGAACAAATTGATGGGGCACTTGCATGACAATTTTATTTCTTCCCATCGGTCTATGTGCTTGACAAATGTATTACCATTGCTGTATCAACGGAGGATAAATTTACTATAGAAGTGCTCTTGTTTTGTAGAAAGACCTGTAACTGCTGTTCACTTGAAAGAAGAAAAAAATTCAGTTACCTGAGAGCGTCGCAGTCCACCACGCTAGCTGATTTAGCTAGCTGTAGCAAGTCATAATAAGTGCTACTTTTCAAAGCAGGTTCAACAGGGGGCCAGAGATGCATTTTAACAAGGCCTGGCTGGTGTGACTGCACTCTGTGCTAAGAGGTAATCAGGGGCCGAGTTGCCTGGCAATTTACCTCGCCGCGGCAAGCAATCAATCGCATAGAGAGGGCAAGGAAATGATTCAGCCACGACAAGCACAGGAGAGAGTTAGGGGGAAATTAGGAAGGGAGTATGTACAGAGAAGGAACGCCAGCACTGTTCAAGTCAATAAATCAGGAATCTCTGTATCTTTGTAAGCCGAGGCAAACACAGGATGTACAGGAAGGAGCTGATTAGAATGAAACCAGCGTGATTTGATGTAATCACCTCCCATGATCGAGCGATATAGCAACAATTATGTGCCAATAGACGGGTAAGGTTCAGAACATGGGCGGTAATAGGAATTCAATGTTCAGAGTTTCAGTGCCTGAACTTTCATTTTGAAATACAAAAGACGAAGAAATTATAGAGGGTTGTTCTCTACAATTCAGGGAACACTAAGATTTTGAAGAATGACATGTAATGGTGTGAAATCAGTGATGGACGTGTGAAGGGTATAATCTGAATTACTGGAACAGCCGTATAAATTTATTTTTCAGCCGTACGTTGGCATTTCCAAAGTGTAGGCGTTGTTTTCGTATGCATTTATGACCATGAGCATTCAGCTTTAAATGGTGTTTCTTTACAGGGATTTTATTCTGACTGTATTATGAGTTTTTTGTTGTCATATGTTACCTTGGGGAAATTTGAAAATGTCCACTAGTCACTTCGCAGCACCTTCCTCAGAGATAAGGTCAAGGATGGCAAGCTGTCATGTTATTTTCTGCTCCCTGTTGAAGCCATTTTGTTTTCACTGCAGTTGACTGCAACTCCAACTCGGACACAGGCAGCAGCCCACCTTTGCTCTTCCATTAGTTCACCTTGCAGTGCTGAACCAAAGAGTGTAACAGCAGTTTCAAATATTCTAGCGCAACACACCTCTTTTTTCCTTAG
>OMLP01015422.1:18501-28512 GCA_900302685.1 Spondyliosoma cantharus | reverse complement strand
ACAAGCGGTGGAACGAGAACAGGAATAGAAAATCAAGCGGGGAGACGAGTGGAAGGAGAAGGAGGAGGTTGCGTGCGAAGGACGAGACACTCGACGATGAGTGGAGCGACGAGAGGAGAGCGAGGAGCAGAGGGAGAGAAATTAGAAGAGGAGGTCGTCAAAATGCGAGCGCGTAGGTAAAGATGGAGGGATGCAGGGAAAGAGGGGAAATGATGGAGGGATCGCCAGCGAGCGGCGAGAAAGAAAAAAGGAGAATAGAGAGAACGGAGCGTCCACGGCGGGATGAAGTGCAGCGGCTGCGTTTCACTCTGCTGCACAAAACAATCAGAAGCCGAGCGCCTCTCCCTCCCTTCATCCATCTCACCGGGAGAAATAAAAGAGTGGAGTGGAGGAGGAAGAAAGATGGAGAGAGGAAGGGAGGAGTGCTGGAAACAGAGAGAGAGAGAAAGAGAGAAAGAGAAAGAGGCTTGTGATGGTTACACAAAAAAAAATAAAAAAAGTCCTCGCCCACTCAGGTCAGCCGAGCAGAATCGCAAACCCAAAAAAAGGATTTGAAAGTTTGTGTCGGCTCGAAAAAACCTGCAGCTGATCACACAGAGACACATCGAACAGAGACACCGGCCGATAACTGAGCCTAAAGACCAGCAAGAAAAACATTAACAGAACAGAAATATTTAAAGATCGCCGGTACAGAAAGTGAGATTTCCTTGTATTTAGATGAATAAAAACACTGAAAGTATCAACATGTGAAAATCCACAAAGAAAAATACAGAACTGTGCCTTTAAACGAGCCGCCAGGACCCCAAAAACACTGTCAGAGCTGATGTGGGGAACACGGTAGGTGGTGTGTGCTCAGGCCTGTGAGATCCGACCAATCAGAGCGGACTTGGTCCTTAAAGAGACGGGTGCTTAAACAAGAGCGTTCAGACAGACAGCGACGGACAGTTTGAGAACAATAATGTGCTTTTTGAACGTTAAAGCATGTAAGCGTCATCTAGCAGACACCTAAAGTAAAAGTATGAACCTGGAATAGAGCACAAGATGGGATGCTTACGACTAAAAACTGAAGAAGACACTCGCACTATTAAATGTGTAAACAATCTCCTTAAATGTAGGACACTGCTCGGCTCAGAAATCCTCCCTGTAAGGGGAACGCGAGGAGAGAACTTAAGTTATTAAGTTCCAGTTTAAGTAAACATCAGCAGAAGTAGAAACTGTTGATTTGCTAAACCTGCTCAGGTTTATTTGACTTGAGCTTTTGACTTCTCGAGTATCACGATGTTACGACCGCACAACAAAAAACCCCTGAGGACGATTCTGACATACAGCTTTTATACAGTCTCGCTGATCTGAGGTTTATTTTTGATGCACCCTTTGCTGTTTTTGAGCCCTAGTAGATCGAAACGACGACGCGATATTTATACGAGCGAGTCCTTGTTGGATGATCGCACTCTTCCTCTGATCGGCGGTTGATAGCAACAAGCTAGGAAACATGGCTGCAAACGATGCACAATTCAAAAGATCTTTAAAGACATCAGCTTTGGAAATGTTTTAAGAGGAAGAACATACAAAAATCAGGGTTTTCCCTTCGGTTTGTGGAAGACTTGTGTGTACGTGCTGTTACATGTTTTATTCAACAATATGCAGATGACACCATTTTGGACCATTATTGTAGACAAATGCAGGACAGGAAATTGGAAAAGCCATCAAAAGCCTCATGATAAAACAGCGACTAACTACAAACCATTAGATCTGGAATATGTTATTTAGTTTCGATGCCCTCCATGTTGACTTTACATTCATTTTGCTCGAGTGGTGCCGAGAATTTGTCTACCCGAAACACCCCACAGGGCGGCTTTTACCAGATGTTAACAAACAGGCGGTGGTTGCTCAGCAAAACACTCGAAATTAAATCATCCTGCCTGAGTTTAGAGGATACACAGTGTACCATCGCCACATACAGCACACGCTGAGCTCCAGGTGCTCTCACTTCACATCTCTATACCTCAGATCAACAGTGAGGCTGCAGCCATCTGCTGTTAATGTTCAACGGTGCAGTGACGCAAACATAAAGTCAGACCACAGGCAGCTGCCGAGACGCCACTCGCTCGGCATGAAGCGAGACTTTTAAATCTCAGGTATGAGCCACTGTTCTCTCCCGTCTGACTTCCTTCCCAGTGTGAAAGTCTTTCTCCTCTCTTCACTCCACAGAGTTAATCCTCTGTCTGCCGTTAAACCCCGTCTTTAAAACAGACGTTCAACTTAAAGCTCTCTCTCTCTCTTTGGATTCTCCAGTTTTATTCAGTTTCATCACTTTCCATCTCTTGTTTTTAGTCTCTTGTTCCAGCACTCGTCTCGACTGTTGTATTGTGGAGCTGCAACCGTTAATCAATCGGTCGTCATCTATCAAATTGTTTGCCAACTGTTTTGATAATCAGTTAATCAGTTGAGGAGTTAAAAGCTTTGAAAACGTGTTATTTGCTGGTTTCTTTGTGAATATCTTTGGGTTGTGGACAAAACAAGACATTCGTGGATGTCATCTTGGACTTTCTGACATTTTTTAGAACCAATAAACAAATCAATTACTCAAGAAAATGAAATGAAAAGAATCATTAGTTGCAGCCCTGTAATATTGTTTTGCAAGATCCTACAGAACATAAATAAATGTTCTATCATGGCTTCTGTGCTTTAGGATGAAGACGGCACACAAACACGCCTTCATGATAAGTCAGATTGGCACTCGCTGCATGTTTCATCCGTCTCTGCAGCTGCTGAGGTAACGGTTTGGACGGAGCACAAGAAAAAGATGAGGAAGAGGGACGGGGGATCACTGAAGTGTGATCCGTTACGCAATCAACACCATCGGAGCAAACACGGATGCTTGAAAAACAAGAAAAATACTGACACTTGATGTCTTGGGAGACAAAAAGTTGCATGACGATATTGACTGCCCGGTCCTGTTGGTGGTAAACTATACCGTGTGTCCTCATTAGTCGTGGTTTTGTGCTTCTCAAAACAGCTGCTTTGTTGATTTGGGTCGCATCTAATTATTTTCAATATCAACAATCTATCCCACAATTTTCCAATTAGCTTTTTAGGGTGAAAAATATTCAAAGAGTCCGTGATTATGTCTTCAATCCTTCCACTGACGATCCATCCATTACTATATTTAGAGGCCATTTGCAACCATGTAAGATGGAGCAGCGATGTCCCGCTCACCATGTGGTGGATCCACAAAGCCTCGTCCACAAGTACGGTTCATTTTGAGATGAGGTATCAAAAATTCAAAATGGCCGAACCGTGAAATATCGGGCCTCCGTTACGTTTACAACTTTATCACAAGTGATCGAGGGATCATTAAAGAACATCGGTCGCTCTAATGATGTGGAAAATTAATCACTCCCTATTATTTGAATAGGTTTTGGCCCCAAACGTCAAGTATTGGTTGAACCCAAAGATATGCAGGAAAAACTGGTAAATCCTCAGATTTAGGAAACTGGAAGAAGAAGACAATTTGTAATAATGTATGAAAAAAATGACATTACAGTTGTAGTTTGGTTAGTTTTACTAATCTAAACTAAACCAAAACTACTTGGTTAGGTTTAGACATCAAAACTACTTGGTTAGGTTTAGGCACCAAAACTATTTGGTTAGGTTTAGACACCAAAACTACTTGGTTAGGTTTAGACATCAAAACTACTTGGTTAGGTTTAGGCACCAAAACTATTTGGTTAGGTTTAGGCATCAAAACTACTTGGTTAGGTTTAGACATCAAAACTATTTGGTTAGGTTTAGCCACCAAAACTACTTGATTAGGTTTAGACATCAAAACTACTTGGTTAGGTTTAGACATCAAAACTATTTGGTTAGGTTTAGACATCAAAACTACGTGGTTAGGTTAAGTCACACTTGTATGGCCACTGAAGCTGCTGTATTTGAAGCGTTGGGAGTGAGAACAGGTTGAATCTGGTGATTTACATCCCTGAGTCTTTCTCACTGAGGCAGCACAGCCATCGACAATTTTATTGATTTTCATCTGCAAATGCTGATAGTTTGTAAAACGACTTATTATCATTCCCATCCAACAAAATCTGAACATGATCTGACGGCACTGGCCTCGCAGAGCAACCCTACTGAACTAAACTGATCATTGTTCTTCAGTTATCATGGGTATTATCACGCTCGGTCTCTCTGACAGACGCAGGGAGCTCAAATTAAAACCAATGTTTCCAAACTGCCTGCGAGATGATGTTTCATAATTAACTAAAAAAAATCATGAAACAATTAGACACAATTATTGCTCATCCGCTGCTGGATGTTCATATTGAAGAGCTGCCGTTTGCCATCTGCTCCGAAACTCAGCGTGTGTGTGTGTGTGTGTGTGTGTTGCGGCAGCGGGAGAAACTTAATGTTTTGGCTGACATTTAAAAGGAGGCTGTACTGTACTAGGCTTCAGGTGGACAGAGGGGGGAAACATTTAAGAGGGCTGACGGAGGGGTTTAATATGCAGGGAAAACCCTTTGGGCCCCTCGAGCGCGCGCTGACGTGCACGCGCGCACATAAAAAACACACACACACACACACACACTGCAGCTCCATCCATCCTCTCTGTTTTCTCTTATTTTAGTTTCTTCCTCTCTTACGCGCGCTCACGTACGCACGCACGCACACACACACACACAGACATGCGGGTCTGTGTATAATAACACGCGGAGACGCACGCGCGACAAAAAACTGCACAAAACGCACGAACGCGCGGAGAACTGAGCCCACAGAGACCCACACAAACTCTGCAGCCCGCCCCTCTCTCTCACACACACACACACACACACACACACACACACACACACACACACACACGCAAGCTCACGCGCACTTTCTCTGCACCCCCTCTCTTTTCCAGCATTAGTCAATAGACTCAGGATACATAAACCACCCACCAGTCACCCAAAGCATCTCTCTCTCTCTCTCTCTCTCTCTCTCTGCGTGCAACCTGCAGCAGCTTCATCACCATCACCTTCATCATCATCATCATCATCATCACCACAATAAAACCTACATTTCAACATCTGCAGTTTGTGCTACATCCAGCGGCATTGTGGGTAAAAAAAAAAAAAAAAAAAAAAAAAAGAGGCAGCATGCAGGAGGTGAAGCAGGCAGTTGAGCGCAGCCAGCTGAAGTGCTGCGAAGGTGTGATCGAGTCCGGACATGTGGGAGGATGGAGCGAACATTTCTGACAACAACACGAGAGCCACAGCTGCGGGAACCAGCCGAGGGGATGAAAACCAGGTGTGACCAGAAGATACATACATAACAAAAACAAACCTCCACAGCGTTAAAGTCTATAAAACCTGATGTTTCCACATTATGGCCGACCTTTAATTCATTCATTTTTCCCTGTAGAGAAGCGGGGTTTAGCCCGCTCACAGTGGTGGGACAAACCGAGCGCTCCCGCCGGCTGTCAGCCACAGTTGCGATGAGTTAATTAATCAATTAGGGATGTTACAGGTGTGAAAGTGCGCGTGCTGCGGCGTCGGGAGGAGGCGGCGGGTGGTGTCGGTGCGCCTCACCTTTCTGTCGGAGTCTCTTCCTCTCCGTGTGCGCGCGGGTAAAAAACACGGCGGATCGTCTCGCGGCTCCAAATTGACCGATTAGTCCCCTCTCCACGGGGGTCTGCGCGCCTCGCGTGCGGCGGGTCCGCTCTCTCTGCGCTCTCTGCGCGTCTCTGAGTCTGTCGCTCTGCTTCTTTTTTTTTTGCTCTCGCGGGATTTCCTCCTCCTCCTCCTCCTCCCTCCTCCTCCTTCTTCTTCTTCTTCTTCTTCTTCTTCTAGCTCGTCCTCCTCCCGCCACCTGGACGGAGACGACGGAGGAGCGGCTCGCGACGCTTCTGCAGCTGGTGGTGCTGATGCTGCAGCTCCATCCTGATGTGATGCTGCTGCTGCTGCTGAGGAGGAGAGGAGGGATACAGGCTCGCTCTCTCTCTCTCTCTCCTTCTCTCTTCTTCTCTCTCCTCCCTCTGTTTCCGTGTCAGACCTGAAGCTACAGGTGATGGAGGAGCTCTGTGAGGTGGAGACAGGCTGACGGTGCAGCTGCGGATCCGTGATGCTCCCTGCAGGTCCTGGATCCTCGAGAACTGCAGCGTCGGTGGTTAGAACCCCTCTGTCTCCCCTCTCTCTCTCTCTCTCTCTCTCTCTCTCTCTCTCTCTCTCTCTCTCACTGTTCAATAACAACTATTACATAAAATGACACATATTCACTTCTGCTGCATTCAACACACACAACACGAGATCACACGGCAAAATACAATCGTATCTATTTATTTACACGTGTTATTTGCTCAGGTTATGTGAGTATCAGAATTAGGGATGCGCCATATATTGATTACTCTTCCAACCACACGTCTCCTTTTTACAGGCAGTTTTTTATTTTGCACTTTTATGCCAATATTACGGTGATTTTTGATCACCGCACTAGGCTAATATCTCAATCATGTGATCACGGTGTTAAAATAAATCAAAAACACTTAGTTTTTATCTCATTTTCCAACACCACCGACGGAAAGAGAACCTTAATAGCGCTGTGACTCAAAATCCACATTACAACAAGCGTGTCCGGACGTGTGCATCACTTTTAAGTGTCCTCTGGAAACACTTCCGTTGCGTTGTGGTCTTTGCAGCGCGTTTTCTAAATGCTGCACATGTTGATGACATGACATATGACATATGTTTTCTTAATTTGCTTGTGTTTTGTCTTTTTGCATGTGTTTTCTTAAGTTGCAGTGCTGTGAGCTCTCAGGGCCACCGTACAATATACATGTTTAAGTCTGAAGACTCTTCATCTGTTTTGTACAGAAGCGTTTTTCAATCGTTTCAACCTATTTCATTTTGCACAACCTGCTGTTACAGTATTTCTTTCTTTCTTTGCAAAGGTTTTATCTAATTTAATATTTTCTGCCGGGTCACTTTCGCGGTTTTTATACGTTTTTAACTGGACGAGGGGGTTGGAGGGGTTGTACATGTTAGATGTGATAGACGCTTCATGTTGAGTTTGTTGTTGTCTGTTCTATCTATCTATGGGACAGATCAATTATCATCCCAGTGATGGAAAATTTAAATTAGTATCGTTATCGGCAGATTTAGAAATTATAGCCGATAACACAAAGCCAAATTGCATTTGTCAGCTTGTGCAGCATCTACCTGCAATAACTGGCGGTACGCACCTTTAAAGTTGATGCGGCGAACAGGCAATTAAATCAGAGAAGAAGAACAACAAACACGCTGATGTCGCCCTCATAACGCCAAACTGCTGCGCCGTTGTAGAGCTGCGTGACGTAGACATGAGACACACATGTCGTCACTGAAGGAAAAAAAAAGTCTTCAAGTTTAACTACAAACTTTTATCACATCAGAGAAGCCATCTGCTCACTACGTCTTGCCTTTCTTACACTCAGGTGTGCATGAACAAGCAGAACAATGTTGGTTTCTATCATCGGTTGTTTTATCGGTATCGGCCACGAGAGTCAGGTAATTATCGGGTCTCGTATCGGCTGGGAAAAAAAAATAAATCGGTTTGCCAAAATCCCCAAAAACAAGCAACAAAACAGAGTAAAGAACAACAAATCTAGGTAGAGAGACTTGAATACACAGGGGTTGATTAACTGACGAGACACAGGTGTAAACAGAAAAAGAGAAGAAGTAGAGTTGAAGCATGACAACATGAGGAGAGAACTACAAAATAAAACAGGAAATGACAAAACCCAAAACCTCAAACCATGACAAAGTGTCGAATTTGCTGCAATTTGGACACACAACACGCTCAGTATTAATCGTGGGGAAGCAGACGTAAACAGAACAGAGATCGGCGCGGTGCAACGACGCGTTGCAGTGAAAGAATAAAGCAGCAGGTTAAACAAGTGTGGATGAGCGGGAAGGCTTGATCAACGCAAGTTTTACATTTCTGTCAACAGTGTTATGCTAGCTAATGTTAGCATCGAGGGCTACGATGGTTACCGTTGAGCCTGAGCTCTCCTCCCGGCTCAGATCAGAGCAGTGTGTTTGTTCCAGGTATCTCTGCATCAGTGTTTAGAGACTTTCATCCACCCTTCTCCTGCTAATCAGAGCTGTCAATCATTGCCAGGGGGGGCGGCTCCCGGGTGCACAGGCCAGCTGGAAAGCGGAGGGTGCTGTCTGAATGCTGAGGAGGCTTTGAGGCAAAGGTCCAGTTAGAGCTGCCCTGAAAGTAAATGATGACCTCGAGTACGTCGTGAAGGGAAGGTTACTGAAGAGAGGCAGGCGGCTGAGCAGAAGTAAAAAGTCTCCGGACTCGAGGAAACTAGAAACTTTAGATGAAACTCAACGACGACACCCAGTCTGGCTGCTGAAACATTAAATGTTCCCTAAATAGGTTCTCACCTCCCCCGCAGCTTGTCTGTGTTTGTCACACTGATTTGATACCTTGCTGACTGTTCTCACGCCTGCCCGTCCGAGCTGCTTTCGAGAAGCTGTCTTGTGTTTTTCTTCACCTTGACAGAAGAGGAAACGGGCCGGCGGCGCGTCCAAAGAGCAGGAAGTGAGAGAAATGACTTTGGCTCTTATCAGCTGCTGCATCATCGGTGCAGATATGACCTTTATCTGCTTTATATTAGTTTGAGATCGAATCTGAACTTCCTTCTTGACCTTTGGATAAACAAACACCCGCAGCAGCAGCGACGACTTTATACGTGAATGTAGCGCTCGCAGGCTAACAAACGTCTTAAATTTCCTTCTTTCTTAAACATACGCAGAGCCAAACCTGTGTTGTTGGACATTTATACGAGTGTTGAATGTCATCTTCCTTTTGTTGTTCAGGGCGTTTTCGCCATCAGCTGTCAGGAAGTTGATGAACACACTTGAAAATGACTGAATCTGGCTACAAAAAAACCCTTTGAGCTAAATGCCAACAATCATGAAAACGACAACATGAAGTGTAGCAGGTATGACGTTTAACGTGTCCACCATCTTAATTAGCATGCTAACATTTGCTAGTTAGCACAAACACATCCTTATTTCTGGCCCCCGTGATACCTTGCACATATTTAGCTGCCCGACTTCTAAGTTCTAAGTACCATGTATCATTCCTTCAAGAAGATCCAGGTTCACAAGTTTATCGAGGGAATACTGCGAGTACTTTTATTATCATCGCTAAGCTCAACTTGCTAATGCTGCTAAAGCCTCGTGCGTCCACAGTGAAGCTCAGGGAGAAGCTGACTCTGATTTTAAAGCCATTACGTCGTTCGAGTTGGGAATGAGACGACTTTTCCTACAAATAGGACCTTAATATTCAAACTTTCTGCCATGATGCTGAATAAGGTCTCCAACATAGAGTCAATCAAAGTTGTTATAAGATATAAAAACCGTCCAACGGTGAAAAAAAACATGAAAAAAGATATAAATTGGACGTAAGCTTTTGTAAGCAAACCTTGTGATTGGTTCTATGTGTAGATGAGTGACTTTCACGCAGCACACGACCGTCCCGATGATGACAGGCGAGGTGGAGGTGAAGCTCGCTGCTCCTATCGCGGCGAATCTAAATAAAGGACGGTGTGTTTAGGATCCTCCATCGTCCAGCCAGGTCAGTCAACCGTCCCAAACGCAGAGTCGCAGCACGGAATACGCCGCTCGTACTAATCTGGTCGAGTGCTAAATGTTCCACAGGGCATGAATGAATGTGTGTGTGTGTGTGTTTGTGTGTGTGTGTGTGTGTTAGTGTGTGTGCATGGGAACACGTATAATCCATCATAATGCAGACACCTGGTGCCTCTGCCATTACTCCTGCTGGGGTCTGGACAATGTGTGTGTGTGTGACTGTGTGTTTGTTCTGCCCGGTGTGTGTGTGTGTCTGTGTGTGTGTGTGTGTGTGCGTGTGTGTGTTTGTTCTGCCCGGTGTGTGTGTGTGTGTGTGTGTGTGGGAGAGTCGGTATCCATGGGACACCTGATTCAATTACAGGATCATCACGAGGAGATGAATGCAGAA
>OMLP01015422.1:0-14355 GCA_900302685.1 Spondyliosoma cantharus | reverse complement strand
TAAGTGCGGTGAACGGAGAGCAGGCCAGACAGAGCGACCGCCGATACTGGCACCTCTCCTCTGGTGGCACTGCGCTCAGTGAGGGTGAGAACACACACACACACACACACACACACACACACACACACACACACACACACACACACACACACAGCATGAGTTCAGTGTGACCCCGATGGATATTGGAGAAATTACAAAGGTTTTAAAAATAAAAAAGGGAGCAGAGATGATTTCATGCTGTGCTCATCCTTCTCCTCAGGACGCTGAGATGAAGTTGTGCGGGAACACTTTTACACTTTCAGACTCGTAAAGAGGTGGAAGGAGAGTTTCCTGTTACAACGTTTTCTCCCGCAGCACATTAGGAACATCGTGATTTTAAAACCGAGAATTTCTTTTAGTCATAACTTGGTGGGCCGGTGTTGTTGTGAATAACACTTTGTTTCAATCGAGCTAACTAGCCGGGTACATGATGGACGTCGCCGGCCTGAGAGCGTGGATTGTAGCAGAGGAGCAGAGAGGAGAGCCGTCACGCTGACTAAATTCCTTTGAGTTTTATTCTCCTCCTCATCACAAAAACACCCGCCGCCGCCGCCGCCGTCCTCCTTTCACCTGAGCTGCTAAACAGATTAGCATCCTGTCCTGAAAACACTGCAGCAGCCAATCCCATCAGCCTCCCTCTTCCTGTGCCCGGTACTCTCTCTTTCATCCTGTCTGCGCCCCGGACTCACCGTGTTTGATAACAAGAGGGAAAAGACGAGGTGGGAACGAGGACGAGGTGGAGGAGGAGGAGGAGGAGAGGGGGAAGTGTTTTTCATCAGATGAGCGCTGTTTCAATTTTTCATTTCCGCAGGGTGTGAGTGCACATGACTGGAGAGGAGAGAGAGAGAGAGAGAGAGGTGAAGGAACAGAGAGTCCGAGACACCTGACTGACACACAAACACAGAGAGAGGCAGGTTTGGCTCGACTCAAGCCGGCGGAAACGAGCTTTTTGGTTGGCTGAAGGCCTCAAACAGCATACGTTTAGGACGGCAGCTCCAGAGAATTAACGTGGGATAAACAATGCATACGTACACCTTCTGCTTCGCCCCTGAATCTCAAACACTTTTCCTCTTACCTGTCGTGTTATGTATCCAACTAGATAAAACATTCTCTCCAGTATAATAAGATTAGATGGTAAAAAAACAAAACAAAAAAAAAACAACTCAACAGCAGTTACTCATGAGGATCCACAGAGCTGGTTGTGAGCAGTCGCCAGGTAGGAACTATTTTCTTTGAGTGAAGTCTCCGACAGGAAGTGAAGGGAGGTGCTGAACTGTCAAGTGGACACCAGATGGCGACAAAACACTTGAACACTCATCGCCTGTGTGTGTTGTTTCCACCCAAAACACACACAGATTGACGTTCAACCTCAAGGAAACGATTGGTTGGATTGGAAACCATTTAATTCAAAGGATTTATTCAAATCAAGAGACATGAACGCGACGAGTGATCGGGTTTTTGCAGCGGCTTTATATCGCAGAGACGGATTCACTTACACAACCTGACACAGTTTACAAGCCAAACATACAGTAGAGTCAAAAAATGAAGTGTAAAGAAACATTTCACTGTCTCATACATATAAAAAGTCCTTTCTGAATTTTGTAATGTTAATAAGTGCATATTAGAAGATTAATTAACCTTGCTCTCTTTCTAATGGTATAAATTGATTGCCAGTAAATGCATAAAACAATGTTTCAATCCTAATAAAGCTTATATTAGGTCAACAATTACATAATAGGAAAGTTAAACTTATGTTTGTAATGCTGTTACACACAATTCTAAGAAACGTATAAGGCTTTTGTTAAGTCTAAAAACTATTAATCTAACAATAAACCTATTCACGATTAAAACGTGTACAGTCTCATTAATCTTTAACAAATGATAATGTTGTTGGGCATCTTAAAATGACTGATAAAGGCCTTAATTCTGATGAACTAACTCTAAGCTGTACTGTTTGTGAGATCAAGCCCTAATCATCTCCAGAATAAATAGTTAACATGGTTAAAATCTTAAAAAAGAGGCTGAAAAACACATCATGTCCTCGAAGCTCAACAGCGGAACAGACCATTTCCCAATAATTTCATATACAACAAACAAACAACATATACAACAATGGGGAGCTTCACAGCAAAACAGCGTTGCAGCATTCTGCTAAACAACCGAAGTAGCTGGAGACTTGATTTAAAAAAGTAACAATCAACTGAGACAACAACCATAAAATGTCTTCACTCGGCTCGCTCAGCCTGATCCAAGTCTCTGGAGTCATTTTTAATTTTAATTTTAATTCATTAATCCAGTTTCAAATTATGTCATTTATACCTCTACATACAGTCGAACCTTAAAAAAAGGGTGTAAGTAACGTCTTTTCAAACGAGTTTATGGATATCAGGGCTTCTGGAGACTTGAACTGTGTTTTGTTTTTTTTTACGTTTTAAAACTAGTCTACTTCAATTAACTACAGAGATTTCTGCAACTCCGTTCTGCTGTGAAGCTCCAGAAATGTTTTGCGAAATGTAAACGCACTACATGTGATGCTGCTCACGCAGAGCACATACGTAGCCGTGTTTTGGGGGGTGAGGACGAATCTACGAATATATGGCGCGGCTTTCTCTCATCCCGTCCTTCTTCCTGTTTTCGCCTTGTCACCAAAACCCGGTAATTTCCCGGCCCTATAGAGAAACAGCAGAGGCAGTGAAAGGCTGCTCGGCAGACAGAACCAGAACGCTAACATCAGCACCACACAGCCATCGTGGTATTCCAACAGTGAGGATGCGTGCAGGGCCGTGCAAACCAGTAACCCCATATATTTCAGAAGTATGACTGCAGTTATGGCCGTGATGTTGAGAAAAGCCCTCCTCTTGCATTGGTCGACCCGTTTCCTTTCTCCGCCCGCTTCCCCCGGCCCAGGGCGAGTGAGAGCAAGGAGGACGGAGATGCTGAAGAAGGATATGACGAGTAACCCAACGGCGAAAAACACAAAAAATGGGATCGTTGGTACATTGGGGTCGTATAAAGTCACGAAGCTCAACATGCCCAGACACGCCAGCCAAACAGAGCCGATGGTGGCGTTTCTGACCCTGATGCCTCGCTCAGATTTCAGACGCAGGTAGGTGACGGGGTGTATGACCGCGAGGTAGTGCTCCACGCAGGTGAGGCACTGGAACAGCATCCGTCCAAGGTAGACGATGAAAATTATGTAAACCCCCGCCTTCATCATCCTCCTGTCTTCCCAGTAGATGCCCCTGGAGTAGAACGCTGACGCAAACAAACCGATTGGCTCCATGGCGATGATGTTGTAGGTGAGGAAGTCAGAGTGGCTCACTGCGCTCGCCGAGGACGTGCGCCGCCGTTTCCACCACTGGTGGATCCCCTCAGCGAAGACGCGGGCGGAGAGAGGGGTGAGGAGGAGGAAGGAGGTGGTGGCGAAAGTGGTGAAGACCCAAGAGCTGGTGGGAAACTCGGAGCACTGATAGAAGTCGGGGTAGAGGAAGGAGTTGGACAAGAGAGGAGAGTCAAGGGAGTCGTTGGGTGAAGACATATCTGCTCAGAGAGACCTGTGGAGGAGGAGAACAGGAAGAAGTCAAGAGAGGGCTGATGATGAAATATATATAATCCTGCCCCCTAGAAATTTCGGTCCCAAAGGTCCCATATTCTAGTGGGTGATATTTCCTGTCTTTTTCAGTTATTTAGCAGGTCTATGTGTCCAAGCATCATACAACTTGTCAAAGCCTGTGAAGAGCACAATATGTTATTTCTCTCGATAAAAACAAAATAAGAGACATTTGACGGCCAGTTCTGGAGGAGAGTGTTGGGTACTGATCCAGACCTCCTGGAGGAATAAACACCCAGAGTCACGTCAGATCCTGTTCTGACCTGGAGCCTTTTACCAACGAGAGCAGAGCTCAGAGATTACTTTTTAGCTTTACGGATTAAAAAGTGGATTTATCTTCACTCCTGTTTATCGACCTGACTGCAGCAGTGATCCGCGGAGGTGACCTCCATTGTCGGGTGTTTCTGTTCTGTACTGTTGGCTGCTGACTGGAGCTGGGGGGGGGAGTACTTCATAAAGAAGAGGAGAGGGGAAGAAAAAGAGAGAGAGCCAGAGTCTCTGGTGAGTGCTGAGTTTAGTCAGAGTTGGACTGAATCCAAACACATGGACATGCACAACCTTGCTTGCTTACAGCTAGTGTACATATAGCTGTTTCTTGCTATATGCGGTTGCTCAGGGCTCCTGAAGCCACCAGGGGCTCTGACGCGGGAACTAAATTGTGATGTGAAAGTGCTGTGACACTGACTGAACTGACAACAGCTAATAATAAGAACAAGCTAAAATGAGGGCTATCTGTTTGTCTTGAGATTTGAAGGAAATATTGCTGAGGAGACCTGAGCCGGTGACACAGTAATATTGTTATTCCCTATTGTAATGTATAATTTTGTAAAAACAAATAAATAAATTAAAAACATATCGGGATTCGCCTCCACCCCGACAACATAGTTTCACAAAATAGGGCCCCCCAACAAAATTTTGCAGAGGACCCCTAAAAAGCTAGAAACAGCCCTGAATGTACCGGGGTCACCTACAAAAATAATGAATATTAGCATAATATCGAACCTATAAAATACTATTAATTTGCTCAGCATTATGGTTTGAGAGGAAACTTAACACATGTATATTTTAAATAAACACACTGATTCCATTTTGTTCATCAACATATCTAGAAAGTACATTTGCTTTCCTACAGTGTGCCCTCAGAGGACAAACAGCATATTCAAACTGCTAATTGTTACGCTCAGATTTGTTTACTTTATCAACATTTCACCACAACGATTCTCTGATCTTAACCAAAGTGCCTCTGTTGCCTGAAACTAACCACACATGGGACTTAGAGTGCAAACCCCATCCTCTGATGGCTAATGTGGCTTTGTTCACCCACCATCCACCCTGACAGAGTTCCTTTGACTTCGGTCCATGACCACTAACAATCCGACAGCACTGATCTGATACTTTTGAGCGAATCGGAAACATCATTGGATACGTGCAGCATTAACAAATTCTACATTCACTGCAAAGGCTGTAGTTTGAGCAACGACTCCTCACAGCATAACAAGTCATAAGATTGTTTTCACTTTTACAACACACATTAGCAAACAGGCTGAACTATAATTGTCTGAATTTTACCGTCAAATAAAAGAAAAAAAAAGTTAATAAAAGACACAAACCTTGTCAAGACTGTTCGCTGCAGATCTACCGTCGGGTGCGTCCACAGAGGTTCACAGACTGATGTGCACCTGCACTATATTCACATTAAAACACTCTGAATGAGTTTATGTGTGTGTAAATGAGACAAATGTCGGGAGGACGGAGGGATGTTTGCATGAAGCGACAGCAATAAAGAGGTGGTAGCAATTATACTATAAAAGAGATTATGGAAATAATCACATTTGTCAAAGCGCAGAGTCAGCAGCAGAGTGGTGGTGGGATGTAACTGGGTACATTTACTCAAGTAGATAGTTGAGGTAAGTCTTTGTTTTTCATGCCACTCTGAGAGGACAATATTGTTTCACTTACTCTCTTTTACTGCATTCATCTGAAAGCTTTCGTTACTTTACAAGTTCAGAGTTTTGAGATTCTAAGCATGAATCTTTGTTAGAAATTAAACTACCCGACATAAAATACTAGCACAGATTATGCAGCTGAAACATTTTTTTTTTTTTTTTTAATAATTGGTTGGACAAAACAAACATTTCAAAGGTGTGACAACATTTCTGTCTCACATTTCCATTTCCCACAGATCCATCGGTTGATGGAGAAAAAAGTCAGCAGATGAACCCAGAATGAAAATGATCATTAGTTGCGGTCCCTATCCAAAATAATACTAGTGATTCTACAATAATGCAACGTTAAAATACAAAAAAACAGACCAAAAACAGAACCAAACGACTCACACTTTTAACACACCCGAATTGTTACAAAATCCTGTTTGACAAATAAATAATGATAAAAAATATCCTCCAAAAATATCAAATCGACTTCAACTGCAGGCAGAAACATTTTAAAGTAGAAATCACTTAACACACCTTTAGTGACAGTGATGTGAAAAGTATTTGCATGTTTCGGGGCTGTGTGGTCATTCTAGGTAAGCCACTGCCATGAGGGGGGTCTACTTGGCCTTCAAAGTTCAAAGGACCCAAAGTTTCCCCGCAGAACATCTGATTGTTGTCGATCAGTGGTTTTCACTTCACTCGTCAGTGGTGTGCAGCAGTGTGCAAGGAGGAAGAGGAGGTGAGAGAAGAACAACAAAAAAAACCAAGAACAGCGTTTGGGGCATTATGTGTTTGATAATTGTCCGAGTTTAGGAAAGTAGATAATCATTTTTCAATTTTTGCATTTCTTAATAAAGCACACTGAGTTGTAGGTATTGGCAGATTTCCAGTAGCACTGATAGCACGCCTCATTTATCGTCAGCTTGACCGGATTCAAATGACCTGTAGCTAAAGTGGTGCTTATGTAAATCAAATGCTGTCATGCAGCACAGAACACCTGCCCGGTGTGTGTGTGTGTGTGTGTGTGTGTGTGTGTGTGTGTGCGTGTGCGTGTGTGTGAGAGAGAGACACACACACACAGAGTATGTTCATTGACTTCCACCTTGGTTTAGACCTTTCTTGAAAAATGTGTACATCATGTCTTGTTCTCTCTTTTCATTGTGTAGATGGAGGTTGGGGTGGGAGTTGTAATGAGTCATAACATGTATCAGGTCAAGAATGGTCAAGCGAGCCACAGACCTGTTCAGTAACAACACATACATGTGGGCAGCTGTGCCGTCACAATGCTGCCTGACATAATGATAAATGAGCTTTTGTTGTAAATATACCTTGTTCGCGTCCTACTCTGTATTTGCATGGATGCATGCACCTGGATCTGCTCTGGCTTTAGCAGGACATTGGGGATTTTTAAATGCAACTGATATAATAATGATGTGGTGACACCTTGTACTGTAATAAAGCTGGTTAAGCTGCCTGACTGTCTTCCATAGGAGACGTTTGTCTTGGACAACCAGACAGCACAGTTAATGTAGCAGTGATCAAAGTGACAGATGTCCTACACAAAGATGTTGCACAAATTCCATACCACAAAATATTGATGGCGTACATGAAAAAACACACAGATACCACACCCCAAGATACTCTATACAGATGCTATACATTGAGATAGTGCAGAGAGGACATCAAGATGTTAGGCTCCAGACATCAATATATCTTCTAGATTCTATATATCAAGATCTGGTATATATTCCACACATTAAGATATTGTAAATATTCCATACATCAGGATATGGTATAACTTCCATACTTCAAGATCATTTATAGATTCTACACATCAGGGTACAGTATATATTCTATACATCATGATTAGGTATATATTATATACATAATGGTACAGAATGCACACATGAAGGTTTGGAATAGATTCTACATATCGAGATCTGGTATAGACTCCATACATCTGGATGTTGTATAGATTCCATACATTAGGGTATGGTATATATTCTGGACATCAAGATATTGTATAGATTTCTATAAGCGGCGATATTGTAACATTTCAACACATCAAGATATTGTACAGATTCACTACATCAATACAATACACAGATTCTATACATCCCAAAATATTGCACAGATGCCATACATCGTTGTAGAAATAACATACCACACGATGCTATCAAAATCTAGCATTAATGCTCCATATTAAAATATTTCACCATGCCCTACATCAAGATACTGGCAGATGCTATGTATGGAATATTGCAACGGTACAATATACACAATTTGGCACAAATGCCCTGCAAAAAAATATTACTCGGATGCCAAACACCGAGATATTGCACAGATTGCATACATCAATATACAGAAACAATACCATACATTGGAATATGCACAGATGGCTGTTCCAACGGACTACAGAGCAGCTTCTTCTCAGGCTTCGACTCCTGAAACCATCAAATCAAATCAAATCATTTTCAGCTATGTGCCCAAAACTCGTTAGTGCCTCAGGGGGCTTTACAATCTGCACAGTGAACAACATTCTCTGTCCGTTGACCCTCGATTCAAGTGAAGAAAAACTGCCATATGGAAATGAAATGAAAAAAAATAAAAATAAAAAAAAGATGAAACCTCAGGAAGAGCCACAGAGAGCCACAGGGATCCCTCTGCCATTAAAAAGGGTTTATTTATTTCATTTATCTAACTTTTTTGTGAGCAGCATAAATGGACATTTAGTGAACAAACCTGTGCTTTAAACAGACTATTTATTACACCATATAATCAAACATTTTGTTGAATAATAAATTAAACTACCAAAAAGGATATGCAGTTTAAACAATTAGTTGATTAATTAATAGGTTGACTGTCATATGTATTTATCGACAGATAAATCATTAGCCTGTCAGTGTTTCTGACATCTTTGTCATTGCCACTTTGTTTTTTATTCAAATAAATCGTACGTATTTGAATATAAAGCATACTGTAGGTGCAGAACTTGGAGCATATTCTCATGGGAGGCCACACGAGAGGAGACGCAGAGCGAGGAAGATCCGAAACATATTCTTGTAAGGTGAGTATTGTAGTTATTTTTATCATCATCGTGTTCTAAAGTTAATGTCAAAGTCGAAAGAAAATTAATTTTCTGTTACTCTCAAGACACTTACCCAGCTGAAACCGTATCTTATTACTCTCTGTGGGGACCTCACAGGGGCACTCTGCTGATCAAACACATAAAGGCAAACACTAATCTTACATGTGAAAACAGCTGTTTGCAATGTCTTTAATGTTGTATTACATCCAAATTTGGCAATGTAATCATTATTTTGGTAATTTAACATACTTCTGTAAAGTGTATATTTTTCCTTCTTTCAAAGGCAAAGACACGTCCCTGTTTTCAGGCTAAACCTAAGTGAGATTGAGAGTGCCTGTGTCTTTGTGCCATCATAAAACACGCTAGTAAATCCAAGACACCGACGTCTGTCCCTCCGCTCCCGTCTGTTGGTCCAATGAACCACACAGCAAGTCCAATATTTGCAAGAAAAATTCTCCAAAAGACATCAACACCACTAACAAGGCCATGTGTCCACAGTTGGACATTTTTACATGCGGTCTAGCATGGAATTATTCGCTTTTGGAAACTGGTGTTTTTTGGGGGTATTTCTGCGATGGCTACAGTTTTCAGCCCCAGATGGTGCTTGGTACCAATCTGTCATCAAATCTGCGTCTGTATTAAACTCACAAACTCAAGTTAGAACGACTGGGATTGAACAAGAGGGATGGATGTACATGCAATAGATGTAATCGAATAGCTCCATTTGACTGTCGTGTCTTTTTCTCTTCTCAGGCATGTCGGTAAACTCTTCCTCCTCCTTCAATGAGTCCGTTCTTTATCCGAACTTCTCCCACATGCATGACTTCCCAAATGGCGTAAATTGTGTCTACTTTGAACCAGGCCACTCGATCTTCATCTCGTCCATCATCGCAAACATCCTCCTCCTTCTCCCTCTTAGTACCTACATCCTCTACCTGGGTCTCCAACGATGGCGTCAGCAGAGTTCCACCTCCACAGCAGCAATGATGAGTCACTCAGACAGCTTCACCTACCACATGGTCATCATGAAGCTGTTTGGTGTCTTAGGGTACATTCTCATCTGTTGTGGTATCTATGAGAAACATAAAAATGCATCATGGGCAGGGTTCTGTCTTGTGTCCTTCACTTGGTATGGAGATATGTTCTTTCACATCCTGACCTGTGCGGAGCGCTACCTGGCTGTCGTTCATCCCATCATCTACCTGAGTCTGAAAGGAGAGAGAGGGGTCAGAGTCAGAAATATCAGCATCGGGTGTGTTTGGCTGCTTTCCACTGGTGGAACAAGTATGAAGATTTTGCAACAGTTCACATTTCTTATTGGTTTCTGTATCGTAATTTTCGCCTTGATTGTCATCTGCTTCTGCAGCCTCGCTGTTCTCTGTGCTCTGATTCGTCCAGGGCCAGGTGAGAAGGGTGGGGAGAGGAAGTGGGTTGACCAATCAAAGCGGAGGGCGTTCTACACCATTGTGGTCATACTGGGAGTGCTGTTGTTGAGGTTTTCTTGGACTATGGCTTGGGTTGTTCCTACTGTAGTGACAGGACGTGGTGACTGTTTGACGCAGGTGTCTGAATTCTGGTTAAATCTCCCCAGCAGCCTGGTGTTACCTCTGATGTTTCTACACAGAGCAGGAGCATTTTCTTGTTGAACACTGTTAAATGAGGACGGTTGGATTTGACTTTAATTAAGTTAAATCGCTTCAGAAAAAAGGACATATAAATATGGTTAACAACAGAAAAGAATACAGATTGCTGGCCAAACTGATTTAATTGGACACTGCAAATTACTCAAATTACTGCATTGGTCATTGTCATGGTGGCAGAAAACGACAGTCTGCTGATGAGGCCAACGAGTGGCTGCGAGCACAACATTGTTTCTGTTGCTGTTTGGCCATTCATTCACAAGACAACAGTGTTGTCCAAAAATGCAGATGTTTTGAAATGGGGTTCCAGCGTGTAATCTTTATTGAGAATACTGTGTTCAAAGACCGAAACAATTGAGAATTCTAAGTTTAAATTCAGAATTCTGCAAAAATAGTCAGAATTGAGGAGGAAAAAATGTCACAACTCTTTTTTTTTTATTTTACAGGGGCCCTTATCCCCTTCCTTATATTTCCTTCTTGTGACTAACTAAAGCTGTTATTAGCTCTTTAATTAATTCATTAACGTATCTTTGGTATCAGTTTCATGTCCAGCAAAACTTCTATGTGTTATGTTACTTTTGCTACACTGAATAGTCTAGATGTTGACTTGTAATCAAAAAACTAAATAAGCTTTCAATTTCGATCCTCAAAATCAAAAGTGGGTGACACACAGGTGTGTGTGGTCACAAAGTAATGAAACCAGAATCTGAATTGTCTTTATGGACAAGCAATTCTACACAAACAATACTAAAAGGACTTAAAAGATATAATTAAACTATAAAAATGTGAACATACACACTGAGGCAGTCGTCTGTGGTGCCATCTTCAAGACTGTGTGTATGTATGGATGGTGTATGTTTTTGTAGAAGAGCCTTATTAGGTTAATTAATCAACCTTTATGTTGGGGGTTGTATCTCCATTTCGGGCTCGGTGTCACTGGTGTCCTGCCCTCGTCTTCGTGATGACAGAAGCGAGATAAGGAAGCACGTCACTTGTTCCCTGCCTCTACCTTTCTCTGTCCTTTACACACTAGTAACTGGTATAACTAAAAAAACAAACATTTAGTTGTGATGTTAATGCAAGTACCAGTGTATATTCTTTTTGTCAAGACGGCTGGGAGATGGTTCGTTAATTTAGAGGGTTTGAAAGTAACGTAGTTAGCGTGCTGCCACGACGGCAGCGTGAGCTAGCTTAGCTGTGCATGATGTGTGGACTCAACGCGATGTGAAGGGGTCTTACAGTAAAGCTCACTGCTGTATTAGTTGGTTAGACTCCTTGTACATTTGGAAAGCTATTTTGTTAAGAGTATGTTCTGGAAAGATTGGTTGCATGTATAAAGTCAATTATATGTTTTGTAGACTGACAAAAACCCGCTTAACTTTGTCATATTGCTTATTGAATTTGACTATTATATTTTCTTGTAGGAGATTGTATTTCTTATGTGAACAATACCAAACACATTGCTGAAAGTGACGTTTGTTGCTATGGGGTTTGATAATTGCATAATTGTGGTTTGATGGAGTGGAGAATGTAGTTACACTGCAAGTAAATAAATAAATAAATAAATAATGACAGAAGCGAGATAAGGAAACACATCAGCTGCTGCCTACCTCATCCTTTCTCTGTCCTTTACATCTGTCTACAGGCCTCACACGCTGGTGGTACACCTGCATAGATTTACCTTTTGCGGTACATGTATATCATTTAAATGCTGTGCGTGTATATTATATCGAGTGTATATATAAGTATGGTAGATGCTTTGGTATTACATATGCTGGTGAAGTCATCCAGGTCGTTCTAAGGGCAAGTGGACATGCGTGCGTTGCCTTCAGTGCAGGGATGCCATGAAAAGATTCAAATTAACAGCTCACATATGGCAAACAAATTATGATTAAAATAACACAGCCATGCACACAGACAGGCTGACAGAGCTGTTGTATTTGAACACACGGCCGACTTTGTCTTTACGTCATTTGAATTCTGTCAACTGTTCAAATAGTAGAGTGGTAGTTAGAATGGACGTAGAACAAGTTTTTAAAATAAAATGTCTGTTACACATTGGTTGAGATAGTACACAAACCGTATGTAAAAGCATCTATAAACTAATAAAGATACTGTATCCAAACAAAACTAATAAATGTGGGATACTAGGTACGGCTATGAGATTGTCTATGTACATTTACGTACATGGATGTTTATATATTGTTATTTTATCCCATTTGATGTGTCGTCGTGATTGTAAGTTTTCAAATTCCGCCTTGTTTTTTATTCAAATAAAACATATTTGAATTGAAAATTCAGAGGGGTGGGGTGCGGGGTGACACTGCAATATACAGTCAGTACAGTTTATTTGGACGGATGCTCAGCCGCAGTGAGGAGGCTACAGAGGGGAGACGCAGAGGGAGGAAGATCAGAAACGAACAATCACAAGGTTTGTGTTAATTTTTGATACATCTCCTTAAATTTGCATGAGAGTGGACTCATGGATGGACAAAAACAGTAACGCTTTATATTAACTTGTGATTGGCATTAGTTAATGATTAGCTAAGGTCCTTATAAGTCATATTAGAATGATTGATAACATCAATAAGATCATGTATGAAAATGTTTTATTTGGGGATCCTAGCAGAATAGGTTTACATATTTTATTTAAAAAAACAAAAAACAATACAATTATCAGAAAACAAACAAAAACAATTATTTTTCTCATATGCATATGCAGCATCTCTTTTCACACTGTGTCTTGAATGTGTCATAAGTGTGGTTTTCTCCATTTTATGATGTCCACGTGTTCATCAAGAACCACTAAATTCAGTAATGCAAGTTCTTTTATACGAGGGTGAGCAGTGCCCAATGACCCAAACACAATAATACACAGAAAACACTGATCTAGAACTGGATGAGAATAATAATTGTTTAGGGCAATGTCCTTTCTATGAAATGGGGGAATCTTCTTTTAAAAGCTTGCCCTAACTCTCGTCCGACCTCCACCTCCGCTGTACCGCCAATCTCCAGCTTTCAACAACCACGCAGACGCGGTCTACTTGATTTAGTCTTGAAATTCCCAGAAGCCATTGCTTCATTTTAACTTTTGCAAACAAATAATCAAATACAAAAATTCAGGTAGATTTGTTTTATTTCAAACCATGCACGTTTTTGAACATCTGAGTAAGACATTTCGCTACAAAACAATGCAGACCGGCCGTTCTATGATTCTCCAGAACACACAGATGGCCGGTCCGCCCCTGACTGGAGTGTATTCATTTTATATTATATTTATATAAAAATATGTATTTATATAACGTCTGTTACATTGTAACACAAATAAATTAAGGAAGTAAAGGCTTGCATCCAGACCAGGTGTTTCAGGCTGTGCGTGATCAGTGTTTTCTGTTGTAGACAGTAACTCACTTCGACGTGGACTTTGGGCATTTTCTCTTTGCAGAGCATTTACATGCACAACAATGCCTCATAACACAATAACGGAAAGGCACAAACCCCAAAAGAATAACATGACCTCTTTAATAATAGCACAATAAAGATGTTTTTAAGACTTATGTCATTGTTATACCTTTACTGAGCTTTTTTCTCGCTTGCTTAAGATACTAGTATACTGACCCCTTTGTAAGCAGGTAATTAAACTCTTATCAATAGTTAAAGTTAATTAGAAATAGTAAAATTTGTGATAGCTCTATATTCCAAATATTAGGTGTGTCAGGGATCGCGGGGGAAGCTCAAAGGGGTGAACCCAAAAGCAGACACAGCAGGCAGATATCAGGAACAAAAAGCGAGCTTTAATAACTAAGCTGAAGTCCAAAAGAAACAAGGTAACAAATAAAAAGGGCAAAGTTCAAAAATGCAAAAAACCAAACTAACCAGACAGGAGACAAGGCATACGGGACATCAGAAAGAACAACTGGGGGAAAACAATGACCGAGCAGGGAGTGCAGGGCAGGGCAGACACAAATACACAGACACTGATGACGAGACGAGAAACAGGTGAGGAGAGAGGAGGGAGGAGGCCAGGTGAGGTAACGAGGGGGA
>OMLP01015421.1:7739-40044 GCA_900302685.1 Spondyliosoma cantharus | reverse complement strand
TGTACAGTACAGAACCGTTCCATGTAATGTGAACGTGATGTGCCACGCTTGGTTCACATGTCAACCTCAGACGTATCTGTGGTTTGCAGAAACATTTTTATTGTCTGCAATTCAAGACCTCAGAATACTTTTCCTTTAACAACCAGTACAGGTGCAATAATGACAGAGGTGCCATGAGCAGGAACAAACAAGCTTATCAGGATTTGATTTTGATATTTACACAGAATTCGACCAAAAACCTCAGAAACAAGACTTAGAGCGCAGTTCAAGAGTCCAAGTTACTTCTTAAAGTCTTATATCAGTGGTGGGATGTCAGGGTCGTCCACAAACCCTTCAGAGCAGCTGCTGTGACTGGTGGTGGCAGGCGGATTCATCCTGGATGCTTCTAGCGGACCTGCCTTGGTCCTCTGGCGAGGTACGATGTTGGCGAGGTCGATGGCTGAGTGTTTACTCGGGTCCACTTCCAGCCTCTCGGGAATATTCGTTTTTCTGTAGAGTTAAAACACCAGAGAAAGAAATAAGTTGGAGGCAGCGACGTCATTATCTCCCCGCTGTATGTGTCTGACTGAAACACAATGAAAGAGACCATATATATACATCAGGAGACTTCAGACTGTGTCATTGTATATAAATACACAATAACAACTTCCAGAACAAATAAAAGACAGTTTAACTTTCTTGTGAATTAGCTCGTAATGTAGCGTGATGTTCCTCTGGTTGTCTGTCATTTAAAGCTTCCCTGTGCAGAGTTTGCAGCTCAGTATGAACCATATTCATGTTAACTGTCAGGATGTGACCTCTAGTGGTCGAAGTTATAATGACGGCAGCAAAGGAGGAAGTCAAGTGACGTCATATAAGAGCAACAAAGTCCGCAGATGGAGGAGATGGAGGTGGAATGAATGATTGTACTGACTGGACCACAAATCATGATATTTTCCCAAACCTGACCAGTTTCCTGATGTTGCTTCCAGTGAACAGAACCAGACAGCAGACTGGGACAGAACTCAGCCTCAGAGAGCGACAGAGGTCAGGTCAAGTATTTCCAAACACACAAACTGGTTTACAGAGCCAGCACACACGACGATTCAGCAAACCTCAGGAACATCCTGCATGAACCCTGTTAATTCCCCTCAGGAATACTAAATCTGCAAACAGCCACCTAATTTCTAATTGAGTCAACACCTGACAGTCATTGAAGTGACGCAGTGTAAAACGGTTAGCGGACACCAAATTACTTTAATGCTGAGCTGAAGTAAATCACTCGTCATTCGTCTCGGTAATGTTGGTGCAGAGACGTCAAAGTTTACAAGATTTAATGCGACCGTACGAAGTCAATATGGAACCTGATATATGTTTAGAATATATGGTGGAAAGGCAGCGACTAGAAATATGACTGTGCATATATTTATTGCTGTTCAGGTGTTACATCACATATTTAAATTGGGCTCCGGTAGAGCTGTGAAATAACAAATTATGAGAGTCAGATACAGTGTGTTTAATATCTCAGCAGGACGTAAATTATCTTTGAGTTCCCTTCAGACAACGCCGGTGATGAAAACATGCTGCGGATAGAGACACATCTCCAGATCTCATTTTATTTTATGCACTTATTAAATACATTTGTAGTATCGACTGAAAGGATCACAGATCGTAACAAACATCAAACATCTGGTCAAATAAATCATATTATTTACTATTTTTTGATCAAATATTTGCTGATTTCGCTTCTCTTTAGACTATAGACATAAAATAACTTATTTTTCTTACATTATAAAGAATTTTTATTATTATTTTTAGATAAACATGTTTATATATCTCAAAGGTATCACAAACATGTTAGACGATACTACTCTACTACAACCTGTTTAAAGCTGTTGTTGGTTTGTTGTTTTGATAAAATCCGATGGGTTTAAAGGATTTCTTTCATTTTCCTTTTTTGCTCAGATAAATAAAACACCTGGAACTGATGATGACGATCCATTAATGTCCATCAATGCTCTTTAAAAAGTTATTTTGTCGTCTTCTGTCATTAATTCAAACAATAACACAAAAATTCTTCATGCCGCACAACATTAAATACATTAAATCATCTCCACGGGGGACGATGGTCCATTTTGCCACACAATCTGTTACCATTAAAAAACAAATTGACCTTCTCCTCTGGACTCATCACTTCCATCCCACACCAGTTAATCAATTCATGATGTTTAAACCACAGAAACCCTGAGACATAATCAGCTGAGCAGCGAGTGGTCAATGATTTTAAAATCCTCTCTGGGGATTCTTGTCTCTGCGTGTGTGTGTGTGTGTGTGTGTGATAATACTTCCTGTTTTATTTTGTAGCTTTGCTTTCTGTTTGTTTGACTTCCTGCCTTTGTTCAGTTTCCCGCCAGGATTCTTCATGACCTGTTTTTGATTGTCCAGTCAGTCTTCTACTTTTACTTCAACTCCTTGTTGTTCACTCCCTGTTTCTAGTGCAAGTATCAAAGTATATGATGACAAATAAGGAAGAATTAGAGGGCAAAGAGATGAGAATATAGAGTTATATTCTGAGTCCTGACGGTTTAAAATGAGCTCTGATTAAATGTGAAACAGAGTGATTGCAGAGCGTGAAGCAGCAGCACGAGGCGACTCGAAGCCTCGTCGCTAACATGAATCTGAATGTGCATCAACATGTCGATGCTCCTCCAGGTTTATCTAATAGAGCCTCCTCATTATCGAATGAGAGAATATGATGGACTGCTGCAATTAAAACTGCTGCGGCAACAAAATGAAGTGGACACTGTATGATTTTTGATGGAAAATCACCGTTTGTAAAGTGAGCAGTCGGCTTCATAGGCAGCCGGTATTTAAACGAGCTTTAATGATTATAAAGGCTGTTTGCGTCAGGTATCCGTCCACACGTGGGCACCGAAGGCGAGATGATATTAATAAATGTGCTGATTTTCCAGGAAAGAGCGCGGCAATTATAATTTAATCTCCTGCACAGCAGCTGACAATAAACAGGAGCAGGACGCAGGAGGAGGAGCCACTTCATTACTCTATACATTCTGCCACTTGTTTATTGAGAGGGGAATAAAGCTGCCAGAGGACAAATACTGTATATGGAAGTCCCCACTTCATTCAGCGCAGCGAAGCCACTCTGCAGCAGCAAAATTACCAGCTCGACAGGAGAAAATGGAAAAGTAATTCAGACCACTTTCCTGCTGATAGAAAAAGCAGCGAGTCTATTTTTAGATTTGATGTGTTCAGTATGACAGACACGGTGTGCGAACGGCGAGTTAACGGCCGCTGCAGCTTGTCAAGAGAAAAAACACAAAGGAAGGGACGACTCCTCTTTTGCAACCAGAATTTTAGAAAAACTGAAGCCCTGAGTTGAAACACATGAAAAGAAAATAACCAATCTTCATATTGTATTAATGTGTTAGTTGTCTCATTTCTTCCCTTCATTCCTGTAAAAAAGGTGTTTTTCTTTCTCCTCCAGTTGAGGCTCTGAGGACAGAGAGTGTCACATCTGTTCAGACCTAAAGCCCCTTAAAGAAAACTGTGATGTTGATATTGGGATGTTACACATATACTGAATATTTTATCCTGTGCTGTGAAACGAAACATGGCGCCAAATTCACCTAAACTTTGCAGACGATGAGCAGGTTAATTTATTATTTTCACTGTCCGTAAATCTGTTGGTTATGTTCTCAATTAATCGTTTAGTTGTTTGGTTTATAAAATGATGAAAAATGTCAGTCACTGTTTCCCAAAGACCAAGATGACATTCTCAAATGTCTTGTTTTGTCCACAACCCAAAGAAATTCAGTTTACTGAAAGAAACCAGGAAATATTCACATTTAAGAAGCTGCTGAAGGGAAACAATTTTTTTTACTCTAAACGAGAAACCTGCCATTTAATTTTAAGATCAGTGTTTGGATGTATCTCAGTATCTTAACTTGGTTGTCCTTTGACCAAGACATCTTGTTGGTCAATGCAGGAATCAGGAGAGATGGTCTATGATCCGATTCAACATCTTATTCAGATCCAGACAGAAGTGAATCATCGGATATCGAACTGCTGATGATTTTATATCCCAATGGCGCCAACAGTGGAGCTATTAGCCGAGGATGCTAACGCTATAGAAGTCTACTGGACTGGTGTGTCCAGACTGTGTTATTGTATTGTTTTTAACCTTTCTTTATTCAGAGCGAGTTCACTGAGAGATGGCCTCTCTTTCAGATCTGATCACATTCACACCTGGAGGCTAATCCGTCCAACCGCAGTGTGATTTGTCCGACACAGAGCAGAAGACATGAACTGAGCGTCCTCACAGGCTGATACGTCCACGAGTGAACTCAATGCTAATGTAAGAGCAGGTCTCACGACCGCCTGCAGGAAGGCGACTGCGACCAAGCTTTTATCAGGACCAAGCTCCAGTAAGGTTCTCACTCTCGGCTCAGCGATGGAGACCTGCAGTAATTGAGTTGTAATCGGCTGCAGTAACAACATCAGCAGGTTCTGTTCAGTGTCTGCAGCCGCTGATCCACAGAGGATTAGGTTTGGAGTGGATGTGATTCACATTTAGATAAGAACCAGACTAAACAAGTCACATGGACTCAGAGAAGCTCGGTGTCATGTTCTGCCTGATGTAGATGTGGTGTGATGATACCGTGGTTTACTCTGCATGGACAACTCAGAGGTGGGCTGACTGTTTCTGTCCTTAACCAGGACATCAGAGCTCCTTTTTCTGATTTACAACTCAAAATGTCTTCTGTTCATAAAGGTTTCCTTTATAAAAGAGAGCTGAATGAATGCAGAATTCATCAGTTCAAATGAGAAGGTGTAGAGATTTATGACATGTTGGAGGACGGGCTAAGTTTAGCTCCAACAGTCATCTTGGTAACGGGCAGGTAAACCTAATGGTCAGCACTTCTCTAGGGGGAGATGGATGGAGCCATTAGTCCAGAGCAGCTCTACTAATGCCCTCCCTGGTTAGGAAGTCCAAAATGGCTCCCTGTAATGGGTCACCCAAGGCAAAGGCCCGCTGGTCATTCTGTCTCACAGGTAATGAGGTCTGTGGAGCGTCAACAGAGGAGCTCTGCCACTCGCACCTTACCATCAGACAGGGAGCGTGTTAGAATGACAGAGCTGGGCGGTGAAATATTGATAAAGTCATTCGTTGTAAAGTTTGCAGGCCAGCTGATCAGGGGTCAGCAGGAGGGGGAGGAGGAGGAGGAGGAGGAGGGTCAGGGGTCGAACACGGCGGTTGTTCTTTTGTAAACCAAGATAATCAAATCCGCCCTGAGGGACACGATCACCGGGTCAATTTATTATGTTCATGAGTTATTATGAGAGGTCGGAGTGCCGGCCCGAACCTTCTGGTTTCCCTAAAGGCGCCGTGATGGATCCTCCAAATATGCAAACTGTGCAGCTAATCATTTCTGCTGGTGGAAACTAGATTGTACTGATCGAGTCAGCAGCTGAAGTCTACGACAACAGTGACAATAAACATTTAGCTGATTAATTAATGAGTTCACTGAGTAAAATTAGATAAAAATTGACTGAAACTTTGAGGTTTTCTGTCATTTTTCATTATATTCTGACATGTAGTAGAGTAAATGATTAATTGCTTAACCAAGAAAATAATCAGATTACTTTCAGCCCTAAAAAGACACGTCAAGAAAACACAAGCAGTTAAACAGTTGAAAAAAAAACAGTAAAATTATCTCCAAAACTGTTCGTCAATGTTTCAAATTTCACTTCACTGCTTCATCTTCCACCTGCTGCACCGACAGTCGCTGTGCTCACAGTTCTTTCTCTGCACAGCGAGTGATTAGTGATTAAACAGCAGAACTATCACAAGGTTTATCCACTTTCTTGCAGCCCTAATTATAAGCATTACTTCAACATGCACATAAAGAGGTTCGTATCATCTGTTGGTTTGTTTCCAGTCCGTCAGTTCGTCTTCTTGACATCATATTTAAGTGCCGCCAGCATCGTAGCAGAACAACAAAATAAGACCAGATTGAAGGAGACAAAAACGCTTAGATATGCTGTCACAGCTTTCAGACACACTGATTGATGCCACCATATTGTTACAGTTCTGTTTTGTTGGATAGCACCAACAGTGTATGATATGTAATCATGAAACCTGGGAGGACAGTTTGACGTGTGTGATAACTAAAGAAAAGTCTCTCTGACGACATTGTGAGAAAACAGATCACAAAACAGATCAGAGCTCATTTTCTCTTGTTCATTTATACATAAAAACAAACTGTAAGCTTACATTTGTTTCATCTTATAGTTGTGGAAGGTGCTGATAACACAGATTTAACTTTGTAGTTGACCCTGACCTCTGACCTTTCAAACACACCTTGGACTTCATCAAGCTGTGGGTTTTAGATAATGTTTGATTCGCCGTCTCGAGATACAATTCACACATTGTGTCATCGAGCGACTTAATTTGAAACCTAATCGTGGCCTTCAGATCCACTTCCATCCGCGCCAGAGGCTGAATGGTGAATCTGTGGGTACGTCTGGGGTCAAAGGTCGCCTCTAATCATGTCCAAATGATGTAATAACTCAGCAGCCGGCGGTGCTGCTCACCTGTCACCTTGCCGTGGTGCCGCAGCAGCTTAGCATTTTTATCTAATGTTTAATTTGAGGACACAGGATTGCGCCGGGGCTCGTCACTGTGCTTGATGGGGCCAGATGAAGGACAAGAAGCAGCTCCTGCTCATAAAATGGTAATGATGTTAGTGCGGCGACCGGCGTACCTCCAGGGAAGGAAGGGAACGGAGCTCAGTCAAACAGCACTGCAGACTAATGTGCTGATTACGAGGTGAAGCCGCTGAGCTCTGATCCAACCTAAACTTAACCCCACTGAGCCAGACGTGGTTCAGTCTGCTCACAGAGGACCAGATGCTGTCAATAATTCATGCTAGTGTTGAAGCAAAAAATCTTACTGAAAGTGAAAATACAGTCATGTTGTTTTTGGAGACACTGACCTATTCAGTCTTTATGTGAAAGGATGTGCTGCAGCCACAGACATTCATATGTCGACGCCGCGATGACTCACTGGATCGTACGTCAGCGTCGCCGCCATATTGGATGTGGCATTGTTGAATCTCTCTGCTGTGTTTAGTATTAAATTATACCGCTAGTTTTCATTTCATATTTTTAAGAGGAAACATAAATCCCTTCACTGTCTAAAGCACTTTGTCCTCATATGATACTGATCGAACAAAACTGCTGACTCTCATAATATATTCTGCATATGAGGTATAATAAAAATATGTCATTATTAGTACTTAAATCAATATAAATCATTGAATATAAAAATGATTCATCAAAATCAGTAAAATGTAAACACTTGCTTTTTATTCAGAAAACTCAGTTTTCACATCGACTTGTGTTTGTTAACGTCTACATATATAAATGTCTATGATTTAAATTACGTCTCCTCAATTCTTCTTTTCCAGCTGTAATAGATATTAAAATTAAATCTCCACAGCTCTCCAGTCGCACAACAACAGAGTCCCGTCTGAATTACTCTGACAGAAACATTTTCATTCACTGACTCCAGTTGTTTCTAATTGTGACGTTTCGACTCATCACCTCCTGCAGACATCTCAAACCAAAAGGCCTTTTTGGTTGAGTTTTAGTTTGAAACTCTTGCAGGAAGTGTTGAGTTTCAGGGACACTAAACACATGATCATCAAAGAAGAAGTGACAGGAAATACTTTGGAGTATTTCTCTTAAAAATACACACTTTGTTGGTGACGTTGTTAGAGACGGACTCACTCGTGTGAGACTGCACCGTCGTCTGAATACTTCAGAATTGTGCTGACCGTTTTCCAAAACATGCTCTTCAAAACTGATCGATCACAGTAAACATCATGTCTGCTTTTATTTCTATCAAAGTGACATTCCAGTTGTGTGATGATGCCGGTGGAAGTGCAGATTGATTTGAGAAGTCTCCACTGTTTTTCCTCCCTAATGTAACATAAGCAAGTTTACGGGCCTCTGTGCATTGATCTGTATTCTGTATGTGGAGAAATGGAAACCGACGACTACCTGGAAGACAGGAGAGCGTCTGTTCAGAGTCAAAAACAAGACAATGCAGCGGGTGCATTATCCAAATATCCAGACCCCAACAAATGTCACATCATCAGGATTGTGAGTGTATTGATTCTGAAGAGTCAGATTGTTATTCTGAGCAAAGAGAGTTTTCCTCAGCATCACATCATGGCTAGACTAAAGGAAACAAACGAAACACCAAAACCTGGATTTGCAGAAATTGGATCAGTTGCATCCGAAGCACGATGAGGTAGAACCAAAGTGAGTACATCACCAGAGAATCAATACGTCAAGCCCAGTTCACTGAGAGATAGAAAAGATCTCATCACAGATACAGAGTTTACTAAAGCCGCCACCTCTGTAAGTACCGACACCGTGGTGAGTGATTTATACAGGTGTGCTGGTGTGTCTGCATTGCTGGAGCGATTTACCTGCCATACTTTCCCTTTAAACACACCGACCCATTCGACCCACAGCTGTGTTTCAGAACTGACTCCACCCTGACCGAGGAGAAGCACCACCCTATTCTTCAGAGACCTGCTTCACCTTCTGGTCTGATGTTTGTGGAGAAGGATTCACACTGGAGGAGGATAATGAGTCCAAAAACACCTCAAAGACCAAAGAGGACTAAAGAGTCCTGACTGTAACGGACCTTCCTCCACAGTCACCGGACCTCCACCCCGTCAACATTCATGGAGGCACTTGAAGACTGAGAAAGCCAAACAAACATCCTGTGACATCACAAGAAGCTTAGTGAAACACTGTCAGATCATGCTGGGACAACACGAGTCAGCAGGTTTTACACCAACTTGTGGAGTCCATGCAGCTCGAGTGCACGTTGTCATTAAAGCAAAAGAGAGACGAACCACAGGGATATTCTGATATTCAACTCAAACTGAAATCCTCATCTAAACAAATCGAAAACAGCTGCTCCTGCCTGGATGCCTGAAGCTGGGACTCAACCCCACAACAGCAGCGTTTCACTGGACGTGAGTATCCTGCTCCCAGTGCTGCTGCTGCTGCAGCTCCGGTCAAGGTTATCTGTGGCCGGTTCGTAGTCATTAGCCGGGAGAACGCTATTATCAACACTGCTGATAACATGAATCATGCAGAGCGTTTAAAATACAACAGGCATCTGTAATTAGGACAACAGGGACCTGATAAGCCGGAGGCAGTTGAGTATATGCGTATTCAACTCAAGGCCAGACAAAGACTAACACCAGGGCCAACTGAGACCGGCTCCACTCTGATAAATTCACACCAACACAGCTGCTGCAGGCCACAGCGCTGCTGCGAGTCTCTCTTTATAATACAAACTTGGTATTTCTTATTATTTTATCTTATATTGTATCATGTAAATACAATGCTACATGTATTGAATTGTATGTATGAGAAAAGATCGAGTGTCGCTTATTTACTTCTGGTCAGATTTGCTTTCACACTGACTCATTAAATAAGAACCAAGACGAGTAAACACGAGGTCACGTGGACTGAGATAAATCTTATTCATTGACAGTTTTAGTTTTGTCATCATGGGCAAATCCAAATCTGGTGACTCCCCGCAGGCCACGCAGCTCATTATGAGCCTGATGGTTCTATTTATTTATTTATTTCCTCTGGTGTCACAAAGAGCTCACAAAGAAATTATTCATGAGGAGAGTTATTGGTTGGTAATCAAAATTCAATTGCAACTCAACTGCTGGTTGTATATTATGTCAGATGTCACCTTGACATCAAGACGGAGGAAGACTGTTTTTTCAAGGAGCTGGATGACGAAGAGTTCGTGACGAACCACAGTTTAACTGACAGGCCGAAACAGAACAAAGTAAAGTGAACAGGAGGTTTGAGAGCACCTGCAGGCACCTTTCAGACTTTAATGAAAAAAGAAATGGATTTCCCCAATCAATGTATTCGTATCATCGTACTTTGTTCTGTACAAACTCGTTGTGTTGTTCCTCTATTTCCATTTCCCATCGTTGTTTTTCAGTCTGTATGCTCATTGTCATGTGTGCTTTTGTATTTTGTCAGTTTTAGTGTTTTATATTTCCTTTTTCGATATGCTTGCTTACATTGTCACAAATATTGTATCATGATATCATAAAGACAGTAACATCGAGAATGAAAGAAAGCAAGGGGACGAGTTCATTTCCCTTCCTGTCCTCACATGACAATGATGTCTGCATCATGGCGTCAGCAGCTGCAGAGAACATCTTTACCTTTTCTTGTCCTCAGACGAGCTGCTGCGTCGTGTTGGCCGCGCTCCGGACGGACGCTGGACGGTCTTTGTCACTTTGATTTCACCTTCAGCCTAAAAAGACACATCAGAGGAGAGAGCATGTTTACTCAAAGTCTCTGCAAACAGCTCCCACACTTTTATCTCTGAGCGGTTTACTGGCGCTCTGGTGCAGGATGGATCAGAAGCCATATGGCAGCTCTGATTCTGCAGCGTCAGCACCTGCGTCTCTTTATAGACACTGTAAAGAGCTCCTTTATTACAAAGTGCCTGATTCTCATTGGCTCAAGCAAAACGATCACAGAGAACAGCCAACGGTATAAAGTTCATCAGCAAAGTCGTAATTTCAGAGTTAATGAGATCTGTGAAGTTTTCCTTCAAAGAGAAGAATCCGGTTGAATAAACTCTGATCACTGAAACACATCGACCCGAAGCTACCAAGCTAGATATTTCATATTTTAAATGAACATATGTGGAGGGTGTAGAAGGGAGGAGCTGAGACACAGATGATCTTATTCTATATCTATTTCTCCTTCTGTCTCCGAACTGTTGGGGGAACATGGTGACAGATGCAACACGTCCCCAGCTGGACTGGAACTGTGGATGTTGTGATTGTTGGTTGTTGTTTTAATCTCGAAGCCATAAACTGAAGTACTGATCAAGTTTCGATCTGATGGGAGTGCTGGAAGAAAGTCGGGGGATCTACAGTTCGTTATCAGCTGAACACGAACATCTGCGCCACATTTCACGGCTCTAAAACTAAAAGCTGTTTAACTTTGAACTAAATTGTTGGAGCAGCAGCGTAACATCCCCATCTTTCAATTCAGCTGAAGTTTAGTTTCCAACTCCTTTGGCTCCTGAAAGTTGGACGTGTCCCCTCCTCTCTCCTCTCCTCTCCTCTCCTCCTCTCTCCCGGCCCACCAGCCTTTCTTTAAACCTCCTCTGTCGCAGTCTGAGTACCTGGCTCAGGTGTGCACGTGTTCCCGTCCGATGTGTCACTGTACGTACCCTGGGCATGGTGAGGACCAGGTGTCCGGTGGTTTGGGACCTCTGAGCTGTCGAGCTGTCGGGCTTCACTTCAGCAGGCAGAACCATCTGAAATATCTGCGGATTAAATTATTCATAACTTTAATTAAGAAGATTAATGCGCTGATCTGGCACCGCCGCTGTCCCAGTGTGTCAAATGACTTTAATCATTAGTGGACCTTTTTATAGGTACACTTTCCAGAAAAGACTTGGGAGAGTGACCAGAATAGCTTCAGCTGAGAACAGCGGCAATCAGTCACTGGAGCGAAATCCTAAACGATCCATGTGGGAGGAAAAATAGGGACAAAATTAGACTTTTCCATTTTTCCTTTCACTTTAGTTTCCTTCTGAGGGGGAATTCAGGGGAAACCATGCCAACAGCAGGGAGAAGAGGGAAAACTTAAGCCGTCCTCGAACTGCGCTGCAGCTGTCAGGTGATACTGAGGTGATATACACACCTCCCGATGACTCCTGCAGTCAATTCCCCGTGCACCTCCAAACGAGTTCATATTTAGAATGAATTTTAAAGGCCTGGGTTGATGTATCACTGAGTAAATCACACCACCCGTCCAATCAGGCTGACCCCTGGCATAAAACAACCATCCATAAATACACTAACAGCCTGAAGCGGAGCCATGACATTCAGGACTTTGGCAGCGAGGGATCAAGAACCCCAAACGTGCAGGATTCTGTGTTTATAATTGGTTTGCTGGAGGCTGGAAACAAAAAGAAATGACACCTCTTGGATTTATGTGTGGCCAAACAGCTGTTTAATCAGGCTTAAAGGTTGCTGTGGTCTGTTCGTGGGAGATTAAAATCCTCCACACATTTCCTCTGTGCAGCTGAGGGACAGCAGATGTTAAAATGATGGGTACGCACATCAGCCACGCAGGCGCCATTTGTCACGCAGAAACTGGGATATATAAAAGCAGAATGAGCGGTGAAGAGTCAGCTCACACGGACTGGTGAAGTTTTCTAGAGATTAAACATAAAGACAAACTAATCAAAGAACTCGCAGCACCGAAGGCTGACTTGTGTCGCTTCACGTCGCCTGTTTCTCAGCTTAAAAGCTGCACTCGATGGAAACCAGCTTGATATTTGGTGCCTGCTTGAGAGGAAATACTAGCAGATGCTCAAACTGTAACGACAAAGCAACGTTTGCTGTCGCTAATTGAGCTTCTAATCAAGAAAATGTCTGAGAGAAAGTTGAAAATGTCACTGTTGAAGAGGTGGAGATGAAAAGTAAAGCGCAATTGTAATGATTGGGTGAATTTAGGTGGCTGTTATAAATGTAGTGAGTACAATCTGATGCAGATGGAGAACAGTGTTGGGCCTTGGAGGAGGTATGCGCTCATTTTGAATGCGTTCAAATCAAAATCTGCGCTAGAAAAACAAAACCAAGGCTTTGAATCAGGTCGCAGTCACACAAACACAAATACAGTCAAATATAAATCGCCTGCCGACGCAGACGTGAGGCACAGCTGTCCGAGTGAAGGGTCAAGCACACATTTGCTCTTTTTGATCGTGGGAGCGACCTCACCGGTCAGAGTTCAACAAGGCTGAACTCACAAAGCCAAGATATGGATCTGCTTCCCTCCACCACATGTGAATATGTTTTTTGCTTCTTCATGCTCATTGATTGGAAGTAAACGGGAGGTAGATTTGATTTATGCGTGATGGCGGTTTTATCTTGGCAAAAAGAAAAGTGAAATAAACCTTTTGGGTCATTTAACGCCAACTCACACAGAATTCAGCTTCACTGATTTCTTTGTTTTTTGGTCTTTAAGCCTTCATCTGGATAGGACCGCTCAGACAGGAAATGGCGGCATAGTGAAGGAAACACATGCGGCAGAGGGCCACATGGAGCTGGACCAACCCGGGCCGGTCTGTTTGCGTCGAGCTTCTCGGGGCTCCCATAAAGTCTGTCTCAATATGAACACTATAAACATGATGACTGATGGTTTGCAGGGGTACATGTGATGAATTAGCGGGACAGGCGCTGTAAATAGCCCGAGCTCTGTGTAATGGCAGCTCTTCTCACTGACAGATCAAAAGAGTGATGCAGCTACAAAACACCGACGTGTCGACATGCAAACGGATGTTTAAGGGCGTTTTCTGGGTTCTCTGCTGGGAACAGTGCGAGTGGAAATGCGGTGAAAAGAAGGTGTCTGCATGCTACACTGCATCTGGTCCTTGGAGGTAAACTCTGCGGGTCCAACGACATGCAGAACCGAGCCTCCCTTCACAATACACCACAGTCAGACTCGTGCAAGTCACACGCAGCGAGACACAAGATAATACAAACTGCTCAACTTCTGCTGACAGTGAATCTTCCACTTCAGCTCAGGTGATTACTGGTCATATTTTATTTACATCCACACTTTGGCTGATCAGTTTTAGATTTAGTGGAGAAAGACTCTCACTCTGGAACGATTCCATTTTGAAAAAAATAAACTGGGTCTGAAGTTCTGAGGATGTGTAATAAACTGTCTCCATTAATGTCTCAGCAGGAGGCTTCAGTCAGAAACAGGTTTGATGACGCAGCAGCTTCTGACAGCATTTCATTTGCTCTAAATCTGACTCTTCATCCATCACACTCCTCTCTGCACCCGACTCAGCAACAAGCATCGTCTTCAGGAAATTCACAGCAGCCAGTAACCATACGACTCACTCCATACCTCTGACAAATGAGTATGTTAGGAGGCAGGGTGAGAAAACAAGAGAGTCAGCTGTATCTGTCAGTGTGAGGGATGCTGGAAACATTTGAGATGATATAAGTTCATAACAAAGGTCTAGTGGTTTTCAGACAATTTATATCATATCATATCTTTAATTTATCGTCATAGATTCTGTGAAGACTAAAATCAAAAATCAATGCACACAGACCGAATCTGAATATCTCTATGATGGAAAATGTTGCTGACTAATGGTCTGACCTATAACTCTAGAAGTTAGAGGAGATTTAAGACGCGTGTTGAACTCTTGCTGCCCTTTAGGGTGTTAAAAGTCCTGAATTTATGCATTTGTTAGAAAGCTCAGAGTGTGCAGCCCAAAACTGTGTGAGGACAGACTTCAAATGAACTGTCGCCTCATTAGCTATCAACTAATCTATTAAAATCTCCACAGCGTACCTTTCCTTTGACGTTCACTCTGGCGTACGTTGGCTGAACATCCACGTCCATCAAGGAGGTGTCCATGTGTCTGTGAGGGGAGAGAAGACGGAGAAGAACACCGATTATTTAACTAGTAAACAATCTGCCCTCGCTTTACACCTCGAATCTGACAATCACAACAAACACACAAGAAGGAAATCAACATCAACAAACAGCTGAGACAAAGCTAGCCCCAGAAAACAAAGGAACACATATTAAATACAGCTATTATGTGTAGATTATCAATTATAAACTACAGTAAACATCTAATACAGTTTTTATTTATTATAAAAGAACCTGTTGGGAGATGGAGCTCAGTGTTCCTACCTGTAAACTGCCAGGTCCAAGACGAGCGAATTGTTTTCTTCATCTTCAGTCAGACAGAAATCCAACCTTGTAAATTTACAAGAAGAAGAACACGACATAAAAAACTGTGGAGCTAAAAACAGTCTTCTTTAAATGTTTAAATAAACTGTAAGAGACACAAAACTGCTGCTGCTGCAACCATTTTATGTTTCCTTGGTTGTTATTGATGATGACTGAATTTAAATGTTTTGTGGTGAACTGTTCCTTTAACACCTAAAAGACTAAATATCACATTTTAGTTCTTTGTTGTTCTTGAAACTGTTTATTCATCAACATTTATTAAAAACAAACTTCACCCAATCTCAATACTCGGACACGTTCAGGTGATCTACGGCTCTCTCACAGCTGCTCTCCGAAATTCTTGGTCAGCAAATTAATTCAATTAAAACCTTTTCTCGTGAGAAATATTGTGTTTGAGTGGCGTCAATCTCAAGTCTGACTTTACGAGTCAACCATGAAAAGGACGATAAAAACTGTTAACATGACTGACACGATGCTTTGACTGTTATCACCCAGGCAGCAGTGAACCAGACCGTCCTGTCTGCCTGCTGATGTGAAGCCATGTATCATATCAGGGATACGTTCCTGACCTCAGCGTGTCCTCAGCTCAGATTACAAATGAAATCAGCCGTGTTTTTGAGGCCTCGACCCCTGTGGCCTTGCTCTGGATATAAACCTCTGGCTAATGGAGGGAGACCGGGGTGGCCCACAGATATCAGGTTGCCCCTCCAGCTCACTGCCGTGAACCAATCCAGGACCGGAGATCAGAAACCGAAGGCCACAAATAAAGCAATCACACAGCACCTGGTTGCTGCTCACGCACCTCACTGTCTGAGCAGTTTGTCCACGACAAGGTAATCGAGGGGACTCACAGAAAGAAAACACTACAGGTATGAAGAAGTGTGAAGCGTATGAGAGTTGAGCTGTGACCCAAACTGAAGCAGTTGATTGGATGTGTTTTGTTGCTCTTGCTGAGCAGAACAAGAACCAAAACCAATTATGTTGCTTGCTGCCGCATTCGCTGCTGCAGCTGAGTGGATCGGTCGATTTCCCTCGCAGTCAATCATCAGCAGGTCACACTGTAGCACTGCACGATCAATGAGCTGCTGCTGAGATGAGGTTCGGCCCGGGGAGGAGGAAGTATTCGGATACTTTACTCAAGTAAAAGTACGACTCACCCACTGTAAAGATACTCTGGTGTTCAAATAATACTTTAGTGAAAGTTAAAGTCATCCATAAAGATTGTTCTTGAGTTGAAATCTTTTCTGCTCTTTTGTTTTTTGTTTGTTTTGTTTTGATAACATGATAATACAGTGACATTTCTTTATAACAGAATAAGTTTAATAAAGAGACGGACAGGTCCCAAATTCAACACCATTATTAAAAACATTTATGTTAAAATCAAGATTGAAGGGAACCAAAATATAACATAACAACCACCTTCTGCACAATAAGTCCTGGATGATTAAAGCAAGTTCAAATAACTGAGTAAATTATCCTTAAAAAATACAAGAAAAAACAACCTGCAACTTTCCTTGAACGACAGGTTGAGTGTGTCTGTGTGTGTCTGTGTGTGTGTCTGTGTGTGTGTGTGTGTGTGTGTGTGTGTGTGTGTTTACTTCGGCTCGTTGACATTCAGGACTCGTCCATCAGCAGTGATCAGCGTCCTCGGAGCCTTCGGCTTCTTCTCTTTCTCCCTGCAGAGAATACAGCAAAACATGAGTGTGTGTGCGTGTGTGTGTGTGTGTGTGTGTGTGTGTGTGTGTGGGTGTGTGTGTGTAAAAGGTGGACTGACAGACGACAGTAGGAGAGTTATGAGGTCTTTGGGGTGAAGGAGCTGATGTGCAATAGTGGGTTTTACTGTAGGACACACACACACACACACACACATATGCACACAGAGGGAGGGAGAGAGAGAGAGAATGAAAACAGAAAGTACATTTGGACCAAATCTGTTTCAAATCCTCAAACCTTTTATTTCTCGAGGCTTACAGCAGCAGCACATTCACTCTGTGCAGTGTGTTCAAACAGCTGCTACATGTTGGCAGGTAAGACACACTCTGGACATACTTAATGTTTTTATATTTAATGCTGAATGGACAAGAAGGCACCAGTGATTTAGAAATCGTCATAGCAGTTTTAACGAGGTTTTGTGCGTTTCTACCTACGCAACAACTCTCAGAATTGTGCGATTTGTTAAGGGAGTCTGGTGATATTTTGGTTACTAGTTCAAAGGTTGGATCAGTTCAAACAGACCTCGTGTTCACAAACATCTGCTGCTTCGCCTTCTTCTTCGTCTTTTTCTTCTTTCTTTCTTCATCTTGCTTTCCAAAATGATTGGCCCCAGGAAAAGGATCACAACTGAAGCCACTCAGAGTGTTTTCCCACCTCCGACACAAATTATTTCCTGTATTCTCATCAACATCTGCTGTACGAGCCACTCCTCGAGCCACATGAAGCAGGCTGTGACAAGAGCACAGGCAGGGAAACGCTCACTTCACTTCATCTATTCAGCCCACTGGGCGGCAGATGAATGAGTCGGCGGTCAAGGCTGGTGAGTGTTTAGCGCTCTGTGGAGGGTCGGCCATCACGACCTCTGCAGCCGTGCACCCGCCACAGAGAGGCGGGCTGTGACGGCGTGTTCGAAGAACCTTCAATCTGCTCAACTCAGGGACGTTAAATTCCCGTTGTTATTCGAGCGCTGCGCTGCTGAGAGACCTCTAATGAGTTTAAGTGGTGCGGTGGAGACGAGCGGTTAGACGACGCGCTAACACTCGCCGGGTTAAAGGTTCCATTACCACTGAGATCAGCCACGTTAGAGGAGGAAGCAGCATTAACATGTCAGATGTTCTCTTCATGCTACAGTGGAGAGGTAGTGGTGGAACGGGTTTTAACCAACAACCTATTCTTATTCACTCGCAGGTCATCATAAATTCAGGTCACATCATCTTTTGTAAATCAGAAGACAATTCATCGATATTTTCTCCAAGGTCAGGTGACCCATTGATTCAAAATCAATGTGACGTCTTCCTGTACTGGATGAATGAGACACACATCTTTTTGAGTGGTTAACCTACTGTCTACAGTTTGTTCTTTCGTTTTCTGGAGGGATATTTTCTCCTCAGTAGTCAGTTTGTTTCTCCATGGATCTCCCATAGACTTCAATACAGCCGACACCAGTCTGGCACCAAAGCAAGACTCAGGTCCTGTGTCTCAGTTCAGGGTCTGCATCCTTCGAAGGACTCGGCCTTTGCAGTCTTTGAAGGCGAGTCCTTCAGAGAGACCTTGTTAACGCGTCAGCCGTTGTTAAATGTGACGGTCTAGCCTCTGGAGCATTTCCTGGTTGCGTCACCAGATGTTTTACCCTTCAGTCACGATTTCTGCCAACCAGGCCCGCGAAAGTGACGATCTACCCCACGCGATGTCGCCATTTTCTTCCTTCTTTTTCGGGCGCGCAAAGAATCTTGGGATATGTGAGGCCACGGAGGATTGTAGCCATGCATTCGCGCGGCATTGTGACGTAATTGGCCTTCAAATGCTCCTCCGAAGGATGCAGAGCCTGAATTGGGACACAGCCAGTGACAAAATGACACTTACTCCTTATTTTGGTTTCTTGGTTTGAGATGAGCTAAGCTGCAGTTGCTCTCATGGGCACCAGGTGCTGCTCCAAAATACTGCACAGAAGTGAATGAGAAGCTAAAATGAACGACGTGCTGCAAATCATCTGAATCTTTTCTGAAAGTTTGCAAAAGTTTCAACCCAGTGAAAAATAAGACACTGGTGAGACTTTGAATGAACACAAAAAGAATAGCAAAAAAGGTGAAATCTGGATGTGAAGTCCAAACTTCAAAAAGGGAAGTTCTGGATTCTGGGGGAGATCATTAAATAATTATTGTCCTGCAATCAAAACAGTTAATATATTTCCAAAGACTTGTTCTGTCCTCCTCATTCCTCTTCACCACTCCGCCTCACTTCAAACTGCAGCGTTTCCCCTGCCTCTCCATCCTAAGATATATACCATTGACTCATCAAGGTCACAGTGGGGCTCTCTGCGCTATAAAAACCTCTTCTGTAACTTTTTTTTTCAGAGGGGTGTGACAGGGCGTCTATCAAACTGCTGAGTCATGGAGACATCAGTGGTGACAGCTCCACCTCTGGTTTCTATGGAGTCTTCGAGCTGAGGACGATGTGTTTCGACAGCTTTCAGTTATCCATGTGCAACTCTGTCTGCAGAGAAGTCTCAGAACTACAAGTACTGATCCACTACACTCAGGTCACAGACTACACCTTCTGAAAAGTCTCTGTTTGGTGGAGTATTATGGTGATATACACCGATCAGCCTGAATATTAAAACCACTGACAGGTGAAGTGAACGATCCCACCAAGCCCCCAGGAAGGGCACCGGCTTTGAAGCCAATCATAATCGTGGCAAAACATCGCAGAGGACTTTTATTGAGTCATTCTGGCTTCCTGGGCTCCATCTCCACGGATGTGTCTATGTTTTTTATAACGTCCTTGGACCCTACCTTTGAATCATGAAGCGCTGCTCCTGTCGCCTAGCAACTATGACAGTATTTGGGTCCCTTGTCTTTTTATATTATTGTACCGTTAGCTATACCTACATTTAAAAGTGTATTCAGCTGCTATTGCCACCGTAGTTTTGGAAAAACAAATTGAACCGTCATCAATGAATCTTGGGATACTGTGGGCCGCAAAGGACGCAGTGGTTGGGTCCTTCAGGGCACGGGAAACAAAGGCTGCATTCCTCAGCCGGATTTGAAGGAGGATTTGAAATTGGGACGGTCTTGTCGCGCCACTGTGACGCATTCGGTCTACAAATGCAGCCTTCGTAGGATGAAGCACCTGAATTGAGACATAGCTACTGGTGCAGCACTCCATGATGGTAGTGACCCCACGAGCAGGACGACACACCCCACAGAAAAACTGCTCGTGAAATAAATGAGAAACATGACAAAGAGGTCAAGGCATCTACCTGACCTCCCCAGATCCCAAACCAATCAAGCAATAGTGGGACATCCCAGAACAAGTCTAATCCATGGAGGCCCCACTGGGGGCCGACTTAGCTATCACCCTTCGAGACAGGGACACAAGATCTCGGACTGTTTGCAGCAAATCCTGTGGGTTGAATTTAAGACCTGGCCAAAATGGACAAATGGACTGGGAAGGTCTGGACCAACCACACAGTGGGCCGCAGCACCCAGAACTTCCCTCCCAAAACTAAGAACAAAAACATAAACTAAACTAACAAACTAAGCCGTGAAAACAGGACGACCAGGCCTCCTTCTGAGGAAAAAGACAGAAACACTCTAAAACGCTCAGGACCGTTCGAATCACCTCCCTGTAATCATTTTCAATTGTTGCCACCACGATTACTTTTTTCTTTCAGTTTGTTCACTTGTCAACAGAAAGCTTAGATTATCTATAGTCCAAGTAAATGTTCCTGTTTTGATATCTGGTGTCACTCTATGAATATCTTAATTAAAACATCCAACAACGCAGCACGTTCTCTCATGCAGAGAACCCTTTATGCAAATCTCCACCCGTCCATCTCGTCCGTGCACGTCAACTAACTGCACCCATTCATCAGCCTGTCAGTTTCACTCGACCTTAAAGCTCCACTGTGCTTTTAGGTTCAGTTCTACAGACTGCAGGCTCGTCTGGTGTTATCCTTCCTCTCAGAGGAACAGAGCAGCCATTAAACACAGAAGCGTCTCCTGGCTGACCTTATCGCAGGATCCACCTCAGGAGCAGGAAATTCATCTTTCTTGACAATCCAGTGACGGCACGACTGCATGCATCAAGTCAGCGCGCTCTGACAGCCACGCACAGGGAGGCGATAAAAACGGCAACACCGTATCACCCTGATTTTCTGCTTGGACAGCATGCAGGCCTGGGATGTTTTTATGATATGGATTAGAGAAGCAGACTGTCACCGGTTGGCTTCTGAGCCATCACACTGGTTTTCTTCAAACAGGGCTTACCCAGGGGAATTACCTGACTTCTTATCGATACAAAGTGGTTCACCGTGCTCCTTACCGAGTTCTGACTGCCATTTAATATCAAGTACGGACTCTGAATTAATAAACCATCACAAAAAACAGGTTTATTCTGTCCACATGTACTACAGTCGCTGTATTTTCAGGTTCACAGACGTTCTGATACATTTATGTCCTATGGTAAATGAAGTGTTGTCAAATAACACATCCCTTATAGGAGTGCAGGAAAAGACCTCCAGAAGCACAGGAGACGAGGGCTGACGAAACCAATCTGACACTAATGCAAGCAGCCAGACAACAAACAGTGAAATAGACTTCAGGTTCATGTGAAAAGGCTCCTGTGGGCAGGAGATTAAGCAGCGGCTGCTACAGTATTCATCATACGCAGCTCAGCTATCTGTGATCCTCTGGCTCGAGGTGTTGGGGAGAGTAACCGCAGTGAGTCACAGAGCAGCGAGGTGAGGGGAGGGTGAACAGCAGACGTGACACTTCAGTCATTTGGCCCTTCGTCTCAAGGAAAGTCTGAAGACGCTCAAGTCACAGGTTGTGTCAAGTCACGTCAGGTAGAGTCTGTAGTTAAAGGATGAGATCAATCAATAATGACAAATGAATCCTCTCCTCCCTCCACGCTGATGGAAGTCAGGAGAAGTGTCGTGGTCCACAAAACATTCATAGAGCTTCAGAGTAAAACAGAGTTGCAGCAAACGCAACAAATCTACTGAATAAAGCACAAAATGGCTCCATACAGCTCGTCTAACGTAATCCAAGTCTCCAGAAGCCTCAAATTGATTTTGAACAGATGTTATTTACGCTCTTGATTAGCAGTCAAGCTCGTCCACTTCAAACAGGGTTTACTTTCAGTTTAGCAGCTACAGTGAAGAGTTCATCTTAGAAAAGGGTGTAAATAACTTCCTTTACGATGAGTTTGGGATCTCAGGTTGTCTGGAGGAGCTGCGTGGTGCCATTTTATTTATTTTTGCGATTGTTTTTCTCCAGCTGCTTCAATTGGTTTGGATAATACTACAACCCAGGTCAAACCCTGACTTTCCATCAGCATGGGGGTAAATTTTAAGTTCAGTCGAGCCAGTTTTCTCCACCAAGACACTGCAGAAGGTATTACAACCTGTCAAATAATTATATAATGGCCAATTTAGAACCTGGTCAAAAAGTACCACAATGAATTTCATTTATATTATAACTGTTGATATTTGACAAAATAAATATAATCAAACATATAACTTCATAAAAAACATATTGATGAGTTTCTTCCTAATCATAAAAATACTGAAGCAGTGAAATACTGACAGACAGACTGAACATGAAAACAAACATGAAATGAACACAAACAAGTAGGTGAGTCATCATTTCTCAAGTCAAGTCACGAGTCTTGACTCAAGTCACAAGTCCACCTCTCAGGTGAACAGATATACAAAAGCTTTACAAGGTCATATTGATAACATTATGCAGAGAAATCATTAATGTAAGCTAGCGTTAGGTAATAACAAACAGATGATTCAGACAACATCTGTGTTGTGGCGTGAATTGAATGGAGGGGGGTCGGGGGTGGAATGACACCTTATGTGGCTGAATGTTATCAGTAACACCTTTAAAAGAAAAATCCCGGAGGCGAACAGGTCTGAAGGGATCTGAGCAGAGCGAGCGACACGTCTGCCCTTCACAGCAGGCAGCTTGAAATGAAGCCGGTTCTGCTGCCTTTAATGAAATCTTGTCTTTTTTAATATACCAACATTTCCATTTTTGCCAATCACAATCATTTCTTTACTGCCATTTTTATGCACAAATTTAAAGCGTGCATAAAAACAGGTGGATTAACAGAGCTGAGATAAAACTGTGTTTCTTCTCTCTCTCCTGAAGCAGCAGACTGAGCTTCAGAAGAAGAGGACAGTCTGTCCAGTGACCAGAGGGCTGTTGTTTTAATAATCAGAGCCAGCAGGAGGGTTTATCCCCCTGTGAGCAGTCGGTAAACACAGAACCTGCTTCCTCTGTCAGAGTGCCCTTGGACAAAGTTGAACCCTGGACCGACCCTGAAGTCTCAGAGGAGCTGGAAGAGTGAAGGAGGCTTCGTTTATTTATTATTCTGGAGATATATTACATGTCAGGGTTATTGCTGTGGTCTTTAATCACAGTTACTGTCCTGTCTTCACCACACCAACGACTAACTGAAATTCACTGACAACAACTGCAGACTGAAAGCGACAAGATGTTGGAAACTGCCGCAGAGAGGGATCCCACTTCAAGGACACTTCAGTCAGGCTGAGAGAGATTAACATCCCAAAACTGAATATGATCAGGTTCAACCTGTTATTGAGTATTCGAAGAAGACAACTGGTCAGAGAAGAAAACCTGCTGATTGCTGTTAACCAGCAAATGCTCCATTGCAGATGCACAGAGACGATAGTAGAAATCAAGTTCACACGTCTGTTTGGTCGTGAGGGTTATAATTATGAACTTGCCAACTAGACACAATGGTTAGTAGGAACATCCCATCACTTTTAAATGGATATAAACTATACAAATTTAAAATACGTTAAAATTAACGTGGAGCCTCGTCAGTGATTTGAAGCATGTTCTGCCATTTTCCTCTTCATCTTTATAATAGATTGAGGCAGATTTTGGGGTCTTTTGATAATAAAAAGTAGTAAAAAGTAAATGTTTGATGCCTGGAAATATGAAATATGAACACAGAGTGTTTTTTTTTTTCTGCGGCTGAAGACGTAAGCTGCGTGGAATCATGGGAGTCGTTGTCTCTTTAAGAACCATCTCTCCTGACGTGACACAGGTAGAAATGTTTGTGGACGAGGGCGTGTTTAAACGTTTTGTTCACACTATGTGTGGTCTCGTTCTCCGACTTCCTTCTCTGACTCTCTCCTGGAAGTTATAGCGACAGGCGACCAAATCAAAAGCACCGTATGAGTAAATGTGTGTATTTCTCTGGTTTGAACAATTGTTGGAAACACGCGGGATCATGGAGGTGCACAGCAAACAAAGGTCTAGTTGAGTCAAAGCAGAATTCTTACATGTTATCTCACAACGGTTTGTTTTGCGGTCACGAGTCAGCTGTCACCGTCGGGTTACTAACAGCACAGAATCAGCGCGTTGACGGATCCTCACCGGTCCACTGGCTGCTCTCACAGAGTGAAACCTTCCAGCTGATACGACTGCACTGACAGAGGAAGGCAGAAGGTGTGTGTGAGTGTCAGAGAGGAGAAAGGAAGCACAGTGAGGAGAGGATGTGCAACACGCACACCCAATTAACACCCCGGCAACAGGGTCAGCTTAAGGGTGCGCACTAATTAGCAGCATGGCGGGAAAATTAATTAGATTTTAACAAATAATCTGCCAAGTCAGTACCAACCCGTCTGAATCATGCTATCGTTTGATTGGCTGACAAACACGCCTGACTTACATGAGGTTCAGGAGGCCGCCGGCAGCGACCTGATGTTTACAGACGCTACATTTTTTGGCATTTTTTTGTCATCATGAGCTAAAAAACAGTGAGATATTATCACTTCCTGTCATTGTTACGGCTCATATGTTAGCAGATGGTTACTGCCACATCCAGCAGACACGCAGGAAACATCCCCATCCCATGTTTGTGTCCATGCACCCCACTAACACCTGCTAACTTCTGGCTTTTGACCTAGATAGAAAACGTATTCACTACCGTGTCAAATGACTCTGCAGTCGCCACACGTGTTTATCAGCTCCAGCTCCGGAGGACGTGATGGAAACACAGCACCCGGGTGGACTCGCTCATTTTTTCTGAACAAGCCTGCGTCTCTTTCTGCAGCACTGACAGAGAGCAGTAGTTTAGAAATGGAGTCCGCTAACATAAACCTCTAAAAAAAACACAGAATATTACAGTTGTTACGTAGTTATTGTGTTAGATAATTATTGCTTCATTTATAGTTTTTACTGAAGAGTTTTTACTTCTATACCAGCCTGTATTTGAATGTTTTCTTGCCCTCTTGTGACTGTTTCACAATCAGCCTGACCTCAGTGAAAACAGCACAGCACACAGTCGACCTCTGTGAACACGTCTCCTCCTGTTATTTGCATCTAAAATGAGTGTAAAGGAATAAAGACGGACACATGGAGCAAAGCATTCAGTTCACACACTTGACCTTTCCTGTCTCGTCAGTTCACACAAAATGTCTGTGTTTTAACTCACCGACGAGTGCAGACACATAAATAAAATGTACAGTTTCGCGTCAGTGATGACGTTCCCTGTCTTCATCTGCCAACCTTGTTTAACAAGAATGTTCAGTCCATGACAACAAACCGTCCGGTCGCACGGTGCAGCGGCCCTCCACAACGTAAAGAACATGAATGTCAGCAACATTTATGCCCTGAAACACTTTTGTTGAAAACGCTTTATGTCTCTTTCATCAGCATCATGTGTGGCAGGCGGGCACAGTTTCACCTTCACAGTGTCAGAGGTGGCAAAAGTCCACACATCCGTTTCTCCAGTAGGACTACAGACATGTTCTAGTCAAACTGAAGCTCACGTCATATTAATATAATTCAAAGACTATTACACTTAAGGGCAGAATCAGTAAGAGTTGTCTCAGCTGTTCCTAAATGCACCACAAAGACAGTCTGGGTTGGTAAAGCGTCTCGAGCACAGCAACAAATTAAAAAAGATAAGAACATCCAGGCAGAGGGCTGCAGGGTGTCTGATACAAGATATCATCACATTAGAAAATGTAATGGCAACTTCTAATGTGCAAAATGTTTGATGGAAACTGATTTGCTGGATAAACACTGACGTAGTGAACATTCAGCTCTCATGTCTGATCAGCTGTCGATGGCCGCCGTCTCCAGACAGTACGCAACATGGCCGATGTTATCTGACATGCAAGAACAATCACAACTTGCCCTGTCGAACGTAATCTCTCCATTTTGTCTCCTGGTTTGTTTTCCCTTCAGCCTCTGTTTACTTCCACATCCACACATGACGTAGCCACATTACCCTCTGACTAAATTATGCTTTACGAAGCCCAAAAGTTCACTTAAAATCTGCCTGACATTTTATGGAAACATGTCGACTAACACGCCTTTTCTCCACATTCCAGTCTCCCTCTCCGTCTTCTTACGTCTTTGTTTCGTCTCACCACTGTCGCCCTGCGGCGTGTGATCGGTGTGCATTTGAGTTGATTCCAGGTGTGTATCATTTTAATTTTAAAACATGTGTTCTTACATCTGGAGAACAAGACAGCTACAGTTCTTCATTAAAATGCTGTTTGTCAGCACCAAAAGTGCAAATTCTGCGATTTGGAAATTGCATTTATGGCGATATTGATGACTCTTTGATAAACTGTGCAGAACTGCTCCTGTAGTCTGACACAGCAGCCTGACAGTCAGCTCACCTGAACACGCCATCAGTTCATCATTCAGGCTTATTGGCATCTCCCACCTGATTCATTAGTCACAAACAAAACGTCAGAAGAAAATCCTCTGACAGTCAGAACCTGCCGTTCAGTACATTTTGTTCTGCTGCAGTAACGACCCTGAAAACTTCTCATTAACCCGACAGATGAACCTGAACTGAAGCACCTGTGAAGGTAGCCTCATCTGTCCTGCTAATTGTCGCGTCAGAACCTGATGTTTATGTCTGTTTGTTTCCGTCCATCCTGTGATGAGAACAAATCACCTCCACCTCATGTGGTCAATAAAGAGACTGACTGATTGATCTCTTCCCCTGCTGATTGGCTGAGAGGGCAGCACTTGTTGACCAGATGACCTGTAGCCTCAGCACATTTCAGCGTCGATATTCACGAAAAATGGTTTCACATGTGCAGCAGATTGAGGGACTGAGGTATATTAACCGTATCTGGCGAAAAATATGTGGACACCCCTTTATATGATCCTTGTGTCGTGAGCTGGAGTTACAGCTGACAACTGCCAAGCCACAGACCGCTGTTCAAGACTGTGCTAGACATTTGTAACTATGAAACCACTGGATATGTTTCATGAGATGTCAGGACATTTTCCAGGCGTGTTTGTGGCAACAGAATCAGATATTTCAAGCCAAAACATGACGTTGTCCTCGCCCGAACCAAGTGGTTATTGAGCCTAAACCTAACCAGAATATAAACACAGCAGTGTCGCAACAGAAAATTGATAAAATTGATAGTTGAAGCTGTTCAATAAAGGAATGTTTTCACAGGTTGGTGTGGAAGTCTGCACAGTTCAGGGAGGAACTGGAACAGCAACTAATAATGATATTAATGGAAAAGAGTTCTGAAAATCTGTACGAACACAGTTACATTGTAGAACATTGAAGAACCAGAAAAAATGACTTAGTTACAGTAATCAAAGTAGTTGTAATTAGTTACTTCCACCCCTACTGGCCAGTTTATCGAGCCTGCTTGATTTTGAATTGTAATTACTGATAATAAAAGAATAAATAAATAATGTTAAGAACTGATTCTCTCAAGTCATCAGTCTTTAACTTACAAGTACAAGTTAAGTCTCAGTCTCATTTACTTTCTGTCCAGTCAGATACAATAACTCAATCTCCATCAGAATCAGAACAGTTGTTTATCTGGATCCACATTAACAGTTTCCAGCTCGACAGCTACTCTGAACCGTCTGTAACTTCTCTGTCAACGTACACGACACAGGACGATACACGTCCTCTTTACTTTTGTCTCATCAGAATACCTTGATGCAGCCTCCCTCATCAGCCATACACCAGTGGACTGTGTAGGTGTCCACATACTTGTGGCCATGAGGTGAATGCGTCAGCAGATATTGATCAGCTCAAACTGAGCCGGTCCACTCATCCTGAAGACTGATGTTATAGCAACACCCAGTGGCCAAACTACTGCAGCACACAACTAATATTTTACACAGCAGTCAAAGAGTCAAAACTACAAAACTCCACTTAAATCTTTGACATTTTAAACAATGTTCTACAGATTATAGTTAGTATTTTAATCCCAAACAGTCGAGTGAAACTGTGTGTTTGTCAAACTCATCAGTGACGATCCAGAGGAATTTAGTTTTTAATGCTTTGAGAAGCATTTCTGTGTAAAAAGTTGGATTTTATTAAATAAATATCAAAGACTCTAGAAAAGTGGCAGTGGCAAGCCAAACAATAAGGTTATAAATGATATTATTGTTTTTGCTGGTTTGAGACGTTCAGATCGCGTCTGTATGACATCTGTCAGTCAAGACCCACTTTTAACAGAACAGGACCAGGACCAGGACCAGGACCAGGACCAGGACCCCTTCTGAAGGTCTACAGTTAGATTCAACCTGAACCATGACGTGTTTTGACCAGAAAGATCTCAGCTTACTTGTCCTTTGCCTTCCTCTTCTCCTCCAGGTGGTGGTGAGCCTCCAGACGAGACTCGGGGGTGAATGAACACGGCGTGTTCCAGAACTCCCTCTCCTGCTGCTCATCATCCAGGTCCAGCTTCTTCATGTTCTCCTCCACCTCCTGGTTCTCCTTGTTCTCCTCCATCACTGGACTACAGAGAGAAGAGGTTCACGGTGGTGGAGATCATCATGAAACTGTAACTTTTATCAGGTCTGTTCAGTTTCATTCAGTTAAACTTTCTGTGCTTCAGTCCAGTTTACAGGTTCTGGTTCTTACTTTTTTTTTTTTAAATTAAAGACTTTCTGTTTTCACTCACCAGATTTCAGAGAGAAGACAAGCAGACAAAAATCACATATTTGCCTCTTTGTGCTTTATCTGTACGACAGACGAATCCAAAGAACAGAGAGAGAAGAGTCCAAGTTCTCTGATCCCAGCCTCTTAAATGTGAATATTTTCTGCTCTATGACAGTAAACTGACTCTCTGTGGGTTGTGGACAAAACGAGACATTTGAGGACGTCGTCTTGGATTTTGGGAAACACCAATCAACATTTTTCAGGCAGAGATCTCCAGATGTTCAGTCCCTCATATGTGTCTCTAAAAAACATGGAATCCTACATTTCCCAGAATGCAACACAACAGCCTGATTCTCTCCACAGTGGACTCCACAACGAGTAAAGTGACAGGAAGTTGTTGTGTTTGCACTCACGCTGTGTTGTTGTCGTCAGTGTACCGGCGGCCATCGCAGCCTTTACTCCTCTCCTCGTTTCCTTTCTCCTCTCCTGCTGCCTTCCTCTGCGTCTCCTCTTTCTCCCTGGCTCTCCTCTTCAGGTATTCCTTCTCCTGTACCCAGATTTGCCTCTTTACCTCCTCCAGTCCCTGCGAGGCTCGAATCCTCTCCGACCGACTGATCTCCGTCCCGTCCAGCCACTGAGGACAGAGACACACAGCAGGAACCTGAACTCTGGACTCTCAGGGCGTCTGACTCTCCTGTTCGATCAATCAGCGTCAAGTGTTATAAATTATTTGATTCAAGAGAACCTGAAGTTTCAATCTGGTTAATTTAAAGTCCCAGTTCAACATTTGCTCTTAAATGCAAGTCAAAATGTAGCGTTGTTTTTCCTGTGAACTCAGATAGAACCTCAGGAAGTTTACACATCTATTAGAACCGTTTGTCTGTCAGGTGAAACATCAGGCAGGTGGTGTCGGACACTCAGCTGTGTCCTGCTCTGAGGCGGAGGGGGGCAGGTGGAGTTACCTTGAGCTGAGGAAGAGAAGCCACCACAAACTGCCTGTAGCCCTCGAACTCAGTGCAGGGGTTCCCCACCAGGAACAGCTCCGCGAGGTGGATGTTGTGTTTCAGGGACTGCACGCTGCCCAGGCGGCCCACGAAGTTCACCGTCAGGTCCAACTTCTGGAGGCTCTCGCAGCCTGAAGACAGGAAGTTAACACACAAACATCGTGTCTGTCAGTGTTGTGAGCAGCCATTTTATTTTCTCGCTAAACTAGTAGGTGAATGATCCAAATGAACAAATTAGTAAATTCAATTGTTAGTCGCAACCCAAGTTAGAATACTTAGAATGAATACAGTTTAATAATCTCTGAAATCAAACTGCAGGTGATTTGTTGCAGGAAGACAACAGTGGAAAGAGTTGAAGAGGAGTTTTCCTCGACTTCTCCTCGAGAAAATCTTCAATCTTATTATTATTATGTGTTTGTTAACATTGTTTCCATACTGACCCTTAGAATAACAACCTCAGCCTGTCAGTGACACAAACAAGCACCTTTAGTGGACGTAAGTTTGACAGAGTTGAATCATTTACACACCAAAGCACGAGACCCAAGTTTGAAAAACACCTGATTTTCCCTTTAATACATGTGAGCAGAGGATCTTTCATAAAACGAGTAATGTTCACATAAAATAATTAACCTGAATCAACTTGAGTTCTGCATACTGACCTTCAAGGTTTTCAATGACTTCAATGTTGTTCAAGGCCAGATTCAAATACTCCAGCTTCTTCAGGCGACCGAGATTCTCTGGATATTCAACAAATTACAAAACACAAACACTGAATTGGCTTTTTGTTATAATATTATCTGTTGTTCACCTGCATGACATCAAAATAATGTAAGACATCTAAAACTATTCATCTAAATATAGCACCATTTTAACTCAGATGTCTTCTTTTCTTCTTTAGACTCATAGATCATAAATGTTCACTGAGAAGCCACTGGCGGCGGTCTCACCTATCCTGGGGATGAGGTTGTTTTGCAGGTAGAGGATCCTCAGGTCCCTGCACCACCTGTCGATGTGCTCGATCCTCTCGATGTCCTGCTGGTGCAGGGAAACTTCCTCCAGCGAGAATATCTCACACTCGTTGTGCTCGGCCCGTCGGCGGACCATGTCCTCTGTGACTGGACGGACAGAACACACACAGGGGTCAGACACGGTGAAGGTAGAGTGTGATGGATGAACCTCTTTCACTTGGTATGTTGTGATCTTAATTCTTAAAGCTTCTTGTACTGCTTGTTAATAAGGAGAAGAAAACGCAGGAACGACAACACACAACCCAGCATCAGGGACAGAGGTGTCACTGTTTACTCTCATTCATATCACTATAACTACTAAAACAGCATGTAGGCTAGAGCAGAATTATTATATTCTTAATTAATGTATTTTATCAGTTAAAAACACTCTAATAAGAGAAATAACTGGACATCGGTTCTGATAATCTGTCAACCCATACAGTGTATACATACACATATAATATAAAATGTACTTTTGATTTCAGCACATTTAATATCAGATATGTATTTTAAGGGTGGCTTTCTCTTTTGCCAAAGTAATATTTTAGCACAGTATCTTAACTTTTAATACCCAAAAGTATGACTTCATTTTACATACTTTTACATAAAAATGCTTAAGTTTTGGATACAGGACCTTCACTTTGTAGTGGGGTAACGTTACTTCACAGTGTCAGATTAGTACTTTTACTGAAGTAAATGATCTGTATACTTTTTACACTCACTAAGTATTAAAACAACAGGTAGCTCCAGGGTTAGCTCGTTAGCAGTAGCGCTGAAAGCTAAATTAACTAGCTTGTAATAATAGTATTTTAATGACAGGACATACGCTAGCTAATTTGATTTACGCTTCATGACTGATGTTGATTAGCAACCGCTTTAATTTTCACTAAAATGAACTGTTATCAAAGTCCCCTAAATCATTAGCTGCACTGGTAAGCTAACATTAGCCGACAAGTTTACGTTTATCAGCCGCATTCAGTAACGACTCAACCTAACTTCCCAAACTACAAACTACACTAATATGTCACTGGAATATTCAGTAAAACATGTAATTCACGAATAACAGGAAATACTAACAACAGTAAACATGTAAATACATATTCTACAGCTTTATGTGAACTCATTTTGAGGTGTAAGTTATCTTTAACTCACTGAACACCATCTTCCTCTCTGTTGTCAGCCGTTGCCGTAGAAACAGACCTGGTGCTGCGTTCAAGTGCTGTGGGAAACACGGCAACTACAATTCACAATTAATTAAATAAGTTAAACCTGAAGGTTGTTTTATATAGATTGACGTTTTTTCCAACCATATATTTTTTCCTGGCATGTGTGGACACAGCATTCAAACAGGCCCTTAAGTAAGTAAATAAAGATATTCCAAAAATATTATAAAGAATAAGGTATATTGTATTAATTCATCATTCTTACAACACTAAGGTTTCAAAATAAAATCAGGGTTGAGTCTTTTTATGCTACAGTCACAGAAAAAAATTAAACAATCGAACAAGATACAGTTAAAACATTTAAGAGCCATTTTATTTTCTTTTGGTGTCTGTTTGAAAATTCGTGGTCATGTTTCCCCTCCGAGACTTGTGATTTTAAATCAAAAGATCCCTGTTGATCATTTTGAAATACTGATTAACAGTCCATCCATAAAGAGGGGTCTTCCAATATGGAGCTTTCTGATGGTTAAAAATACAATCATATAAATATATCAAATAGATTAATAATTGATTAATTATCATTTAATTAATTATTAATTATTAATAAATAAAGTGGCAGCTAGGAAGC
>OMLP01015420.1:0-10130 GCA_900302685.1 Spondyliosoma cantharus | reverse complement strand
CCACACACACACACACACACACCCTCGGACTCACTACTGTAGATCCTCTGACACACATAGGGCCTTTAATATTTCTACTACAACATATGCTCATGTATGTAATGTCACACTACACACTACACTACTACAGTCTTATGGCCGTCTTCTTGTAGTCACATGACCTGCCTGTCTGGGTATGTGCACGCTGTGTCTCTGCACATGGTTTATGTGTACAGGAGGGGCTTGGGCTGTGGGTCACAGATGGAGGTAATACATGTCCATGGGTGCATTATGTGGAGTGCACAGTCTGCCTTTGTATATGTGTGTTTTGGTACGTTGCATAACACAGCCATATGATAATTCACATGTTTGGAAGAGTACTCGGGTATTTCCAGCCGTGCTATTTCCTGCTGTGCCGGTGACTTGACGCAGCGTCCAGATTATGTTTATGTGTGTGTTTGTGTGTGGCTATGTGTATGTGTGTATAACCTTGCCTGTGGGTCAATAGTCATCATGCGGATGGGAGACAGGATTCCCACGGCAGCGGGGTCGCAGTTGTCATGCCGACCGTAACAACAGCAACAGTTGTGCTCCCAGCTCAGATAGACACGTTCAACGGTCAGCGTGGTCACTTGTGGCTCATGTGGCTTGGTCTTATCTGTGCTCGCTCGTGTGAGAATGAAGTGAGGCAGTCCGCTATCTTGACAACAAACCGACGCTGCTTTTCAAAATATTGTGCCGTGGTGTTTCTGACCATCTTTGAGTGTAAAGACCTACAAAGTCCGAGGAGCCTGTCGACCGGTTAGCACAAGACCTAAGATTTTTATTTCGCTGGCTGCTCCTGAAAATGTAGGGTGTTCTCACATCAGGTGCGCTTGTTTCATACTGTGCCAGAGTATGATTGCCCCCCTCCCTTCTTCCCCGTCGGCCAGTTTTCTCATCGGTAATGTTGTTCAGTATCCGCGTACACTTGCAGAGGTACACTAGTTGGTTTGCAAGCTGCAAACATGCACCAAGAAGAAGCAAGTACTTTTGTCATTAACACATAGCATAGCGTTCATAGAAGTCCGCTTCCGTGTTTTGGTACAGTTGTTTTCACACCTGATGTGAACAATACCCGGGGTCAGGTGTACCCTGATGCAAAAGCAAGCCAAATGTACCTGTGAAAGCTGTCAGTGCAGCTGTTGGCTTGTTCCGCCTGTTCAAACATGGCTAAAGGTGAGAGGTATGGAAGTACAGCTGCAGCTCTTGCGCTCTTTCAAATTGTAATTACAGTTTGAAGAAGATAAATCATTGCACCCTATGTTCCTATGTTACTGGTGTTTGATGTAAAGCCAGTGATCCATGAAAAACGTGCACACTTGTTCATTGACATTCATGTTCGTGACAGTGTGTGGAAATAGAAATAACATATTTGTATGTATCATTTGAAGATGAACAACATAGAAAACACGTTTAAAAAAACAGAACAAAAACAAAATATAAAGCAAGTGATGTGATTGCAAAGGAAGCCTACTTTTCTGAGTGCAGTGTGCATGGGCTGGCATGTTGGAAATAAGAATTTGAAAATCTTTCCTAGGCCTTTTTTTTTTCTCTTTCTTTTCTCTAGTGTGTGTGTGTGTGTGTGTGCGCGCACGCCCGCGAATATTATTCCGACAGTTGTGCGCTCAGCTTGTCAGGAAGTACACTAAGATATTTTAGTCCTTTCTCAGGCTCTCTCTCTCTCTCTCTCTCTCTGAGCCACACCCTCTTTGTCTCTCTCTCTCTCTGTCTCTCTCTTCCTCTGCTCCCCATTAGCGGTCACTGTACACCGGGGGTTTAGTGTGAGCCTGACAGTTAGACACATGAGAAAGAGGCATGGATGGATAGTTTTCTCCTCGTTTTTCAGGTTGGCTCCTAATTTATTCTTTGTGTTTTGTATATTTTAGCATAAAGTATACTGCATGAGCTCTTTAACGTACTAAAAATGTTTAATTGTGCAAGGATTCATTTCACACAGTGGTAGATAGAATGTATCTTTTGGGTTTTTGTGTTGGGTTCTGAAAACTTAAATGAACAATCTAGTCTACAACTCAACCAAAGTGAACTCAGTAATAGTGAGGTTGTTCGTGGGCTGATGCAGTGCTGTGTTCTTCCTAGTTTTCAGTCAACCCAGGCAGGGCAACATAACCGGCTGACATGTGACAACTTTCATCACAAATAAGGCAAAATGATGGATCGTAAAGAATCAGCAGGTTCATGGTAGTGTCATGCTTGCCGTAGGTTTTGGGTTTCCCTCACCGTGACTAGATTGTAGGCGGCACTTTATTTTCATTAGTATTTGATTTGTGTTTTGTTTTAAAGTGTGTCACAATGTTGGCAGGTGGAATCCTTTAGTTCAGCAGGAACTTCTAAATAGTAGGCCTCACCTCAAGTAGTGTTTAAAACTCCAGCAAACTACGCATTTTCGTTGCACGGTGTCATTATTCTTGTTTTACTGACACGACAAACCAGCATACAGGATAGAATTACTTTCAAAACCAACTTTACAAATGTTGCACATATGCAGAGCGACCGTCAACAACGAGTAAAACATTTGAAACACAAACTTTTAGTGTCCTTTCACAATAAGTCAGCTGAGCAGGTAATTGAATCTAAGTGCATTTAGAATCTCAGTATTTGGCATGTTCCACTTTTTTTTTTTGCTTTAATGACTTTAAAGACCCAGTGACTCATGTTATTCCAGCAGGAGTTGACAGTGTTCCACAAACATGGCTTGTCCCCATAAATGTTGAGTGGGGTTGAGGTCAGGTGACTGTGGAGGAAAGTGCGTGACAGTGTGCACTCCTTGGACGTCTTTGCACTTACCTTAGCTGGTTTGGTGGAATGTAAAAGGTTTTGCTTGTAGCGCTTCGCGATTTTTTTTTGGGCAGGGCCCAAGAAAAGCACATTACAAGGAGCAGCTGTTAACATAATTCATGAAGCTATATTGTCAAACTTTTTCCATCACTGTTAGAGAAGGTCTGGACAGTTACTAAATGACGCCACCGGCACTGAGCTAATGTTCAATAAAACGATGCAGTCGTTGACAGATTATACCCTTGTGCGTACATTTACATTTAGGTGCATTTAGCTTTTGTCCAAAGCAGCTTACAATAAGTACATTTGTCACGATGCTGTGCTTTTACGCGCCTGTAAAGGTTTGGGGAATTATGCCGAGCAAGATTTCTTTGGTGCCTGTACATGTGTGTTTGTGGAACTGCGTTTTTTTTGTGTGTGTCGGCTGATATTTAGGCTGCTGTTTAGTGTAAAAACATGCTGTCACCATGTGGAATGCAACAGAGAGAGAGTGTGATAATGAGGCGGTGACTGTTTTCACTGAAAACAGATCTCACTGGAGAGGGAAAGATGGAGAGAGCGAGGGAGGCTGTGGGAAGTTGGTCACGACAATGAGTAAGTGCGTGTTGCCGCTTTAAAGCGTAATAGAAATGAGTCAAAAGTTAAAACCTCGCTTCCTCTCGCGCTCCAAATCCCCAAATCGACTCCCAGCTCACGGTTGATGTTTGAATGTCACGCTGAGACAGGAAGTCTTTCAGTGGGGTGAAGGTTTTCTGGGGCCTGTTCCCTGCTACTCCGTCTTCTACAAGTCACTTGACAAAACACTTGACTCCGCGCTGCACATGAGTCATAGGGAGGTGGTCGGAATGAATGGCGGGCGTATAAAGAACCGGAGCCAAACGCATAAACAATGTTTACGCGTGTAAACCACAAGAAGGCCTTTGCTGACACATCCACTGATATTGATGAAGGGGAGATAGTGTGCTGAGACTGTGCATAACTCGCACAGTGTAGCGATAGCTGCGGGTGAAACGATGAGTTGGACGTGGAGGAGAGAGAGGTGTAACCTGGGAGTCAAACGTCATGCAGGCTGTTTACCTATTTCACCGACAGTCGACAGCAGCTTTCAGTCGAATGTTACTCAAAGGCTCATTTATAAACGGCATATTAGATCATTTATGAGGGATGAATTTATCATCCTTTTTATTGCCGCTGCCAAGGAGGTTTCGTTTTCACCGTTGGTTGTTTTTGTATTTTTGGCAGGAATACGCAAAAAACTACTGAAGAGTTTTCCACAAAACTTGGACGGAGGATAGGTGTGGGCCCAGATTAGACGGCATTATGCTTTGGTGTGGATCTGGATAAAGGGACGGGTCCAGGAGCTTTTTCTCACCTTCTTTAACATTGTAAGACAGGGCTTTTTCCAACACAATTTGATGTGGATCCAAATAGAAATCTGAATCTAGGGACTGTTGTTCCTTGGTGGAAGCGGTCTACTCTAGTCGACATGGTAGCCAGTACTTTCCTGTTAATGGTATTTTTTTTAATTTGACCCTGAATATTTTAATTAACATTTCATAATGGTGCTCTGTGAGGAAAAATGCTTTTTGGGCCACAGGGGAATTTCTTGCTGCAGTATTGCCGCGGGTGTAGTGCTATTTGGTTCATTTGTTTGCACTTCTAAGCGTGTGTGTTCAGAGTTACACGCACATGCGACCCATGCAGCACTCTGCAATTATGTTTAACCGCATGATTAAATGTCAGAAGGACCTCATCATGTTGAAGATAGAACGAGGCGGTCAGCCAAAGCACCTGTTTTTAGAATGATTACATTTACTGATGGTCACATAGTAGCATGAAATGAAAATAGTCAAGTACCTCAAAATGCACCTACTGCTCTTACCCAGCAGGCATTAATAGGCGCCAACCAGTTAGCCCGAGGTGGGCGAGGATTGTTTTTTTTAACAGCATCATCGTGATCTTTTACCTTTTTAAAATAAAAAATAAGGACGATTTGCTCCCTTTTCATCATTACCTAATGTTAGCTGACTCCAAACTGGGGGAAAAAATAATTCAATTCACAAAGAATACCGGCATCTTTAAAGGTGGAACATTTTTTTTTTTGCATGTTTCTCAAAGCATGAGTTGATGTAGTGCATTAATCAGCGCACCTTAAAATGATTTTAAGAGCATGTCTGCGTCCATATTTTTGGATGATAATCGTGTGAAAATAAAGCTTGTGCATGTGCGCCTGTTTTCACAATGGTGAGATTTATTGAACAAGAAGCAGACGTACACACAGCTTTGTCAACCGCACGGAAATAAAAAACGTACGTGTTGCTGCCTCGTGTGAACGCACCCGATTGTAGTCGTGAATCTATGCAGCCGTTTGTGTATCTGGGCCCTGGTGTTTGAAAGCAGTGGTGTGACTTTGCATCTAAATTCTGAAAGGTTAGGAAAAGATCGTGGTCATGGTGAAGTATTTTTAAAACAAACGCATCCAATCACATGCGTCACCTCCCTGTTGACCTTCTCAGTATTTACCTACCACCATCTTTCCTGTACAGACATAAAAGAAGAACCCTTTTGTACAGCAGACAGCAAAACTGTAGGCTGTGCCACAACAATTTCACAGTCAAGAACATTGAACTAAATGCAGTGAGACGGAAAGGGAGAGACCCCATCTGGACGCTGTGAGGCTATGGATTTGACCCATGACCAGTGCCCTCACCACAGCAGTTGTCCTTTATTAAGTCCTCACGAAATCTCCTTCACATTTTTTATGGCAATGACATGAAAACTTTGCCACGGAAAAGGTTTTTCGGGGCACTTTGGATAGAAAGCAGGTCAGCGCCTTGCATTCATCAGTGTATGAATGTGTGTGCAGATGGATGAAGGTGGCAAGTGTTCTAAACACTTTGAGTGGTCGGCGGTGCCAAGTCGTGTTTCAAGTCATTTATCTGCTGTCAAGTCAAGTCACAAGTCGTCGTAACTTGGCTTTTGCTTTCGCTTCAGCTCCAGCGACTGGCTGCTTCACTGTAAGTGTGTGAAGGAGGCATATCACGGGTCTTTCCTTCCTGTGACTGTACAACCAGTAGACCCCCATACTCACTACAAATCAGCTACAAACTGCAATCTCCTTATCCCATTGTGCAAGGTGCAATAGTGGAAATACTCTCATCAATGTACAAAAGTGTAAAACGTTTTTTTTTTTTTTGGAATAATTTTTGCCATCCCCTTTGTTGCTGTAATATCACAAATGTCCTCACTGTAGGAAAGGATGATCTCTTAAATCTTAAAGCAGTACCTCGAGTTGACTCGAGTCCATTTCACAATGACTGGACTTTGCATCTCTGAACGACAGTATGTCATATACATCACCCTGTCATATTCACCCTTTGTAGAGCCGTACAGAGAGGATAACTAGCTGTCACTGCATTGCTGCAGTTAGCTGGAAGGCTTGGCCTGACCCTAGTCGAGGAAAATCACATTGCTTTAGAACACTATTTATAGCAGTATTTGCATAGCGGCCAGTTTTTCATGTAAATATTTAACCCAACAGCACAGAGCCCTGGATAGTCTCACACACTTGCGCACACACTGACAAAACCTCTTTATTTTCTCCATGAAGTGCACCCAGGCAGTTCACCTGAGGTGGTTACTTATTCAACAAATGCCACACACTTTTTTTTAGCACTTTTTTTTTAGACTTAGACTGCTCACACTCAGCTGCTATCACAGAGCTTGTACATTTGCAGATATTGGTAAAACACTTTGGTCCAAAGCAGTAAAAAAAAATAAAAATTCTAACTGAACCACCATGTTTCCTGAACCTTAACAAGGTACTTATTTTAATCCTAACCCTTGATCTTTCCCTAAACATATCCAAGGAATTTAAGTTGGCTTCCTCAACCTAACCATATTGCTGGTTTTGTAAGGCACAGACAGATGATGCTTCTGATGACAGCTTCCCTCCACCATCCTGACAACGTGCACACTGAAAAAACAGCAAAAAATATTTTACATATGAATATCAAGCATGACTACAATTTGACTGCTGGTTTGGTCAACATGGTTTAATTAGGAAATATGGTAAGATGGCGTAATGCAGAGCTGATCCGGGGGTTCGTGGTGGAGCAGGGCCAGGCAGAGAGAGCTGAGCTGTTTGATAGGCAAGGCTCTGAGCCAGGCAGGCCGATGGAGATGTGAGTGGAGGAGGCAAGTAAGAGACATGAGGAGAGAGGAGTCGAGGCAGCGGTCATTCAACACAATGTCTGTGCTTCTGAGCCATATTGTAGACATGAAATGATTCTAAGATGTGGCACAAACTGCATCATCCGTCCGTTGTTTTGTCGTGGTCCGCTGCTGTATGTTATGATCTCTTGTCAGATGAGCAGGGCATGGTTTATGACACCTTGTATATTTTTATATTTTAATATTTTATTATTTAATTCACGACATGGTATCATTTGACACAAGTAATATCAAGGTGGATGAGATTAGAACGGTGCCTTATGTGGTGCTTCCCAGTCAACGATGGGCAGAGAGTTTGTTTGCACGATCGATCATCTTAAATGACCAATAGAACCTTTGAATATGAGGCAGCGGTCCAACTTCCACCGCGGTTTGAATACTCCAGCTGTGTAGCACGCCTTATTTACTTGCCGTGGTAGTCGGTGTTCTTGGTGTTACACTGATTACATTATTTGCCCTCCCCCCACCACTGCTTTGCTTTTTAAAAAAAAATCAATACTTAGTCAGACGACGGATGCTACAATTAACAACTGCCGGAGGCCTCTGCTCCGTGCAGCAGCGGGGCCAGCAGCAGAGTAGCAGGACTCACATTCCACTTACTACCTGAGGGGCGTAAAGGACAGCTGACTGACAAGGATGGAGAGGGATTTGCTGTCAAAAAAGCAGATGCGCTCTAAGCCTGACGGCATCAATGAGGAAAAGGAAGTTGGCTACCTCACTGAGAAGATGGAGGTCTGCAAGCCTGTTGCCTGCAGCTCTTCATCTACAGCTCCTTCTTCTTACTACTCACCACAGACTGTATAAAGCTCCTCCCAGGTAGTGTTTGTGGCCGAGTCTAGTGGCCGTATCAAACAAGCCCTGTTCAAATCCATCATAACCACCAAGAAGTTATGAGGCCATGCTACAAAGTAAATATGATTGACAGAGCTTTATACAACCACCAAATTGATTGTTCAATTTGCTGTATGTATAATTTTGACTCAGCAGATTTGGAGACCTATAAAATATTGATTATGTTTTTTGTGACAAAGTAGTTCCTCTTAAAATAGAATAAGAAAATCACGACTACCACGATATACATTTTCCTTACAAGCGTATAGAAACTGGAGCATTGCGTAGGCCAATCAGCAGAGTGCTGAATTTTTGTATTGAGAAGCGTCTTTTTCAGTAGTTTTTTTTTCTAAATGCAGCTGAACACAGAACAGAAGAAACATCATGACGATAAGTTTTGAATAATCGTAAAAAAAATGTTTGCAATCAACAGAGAACAGATTTATCTGAGCTATGGTAGCTATGGTAACAATATTACACTCTTCTATTGTATAATGCCCAGTCCTTCTTTGCAGTTATTTTGGTGTTATCTAACACATTACTCTGCAATGAAACTTGTAAATATACATATTACTCTCAAATGATATCAACTAGTAATATGTAATACATTACGTTTTCGAAGTAACTTGCCCTAGACTGATAGTGAGTGTCTTCTCTTGTGAAGAGCTGGTGAACCAGGTATTACCGGTGTTATCAGCAGCTTATTAGTGACACCTCAAGGACTGAGGGTCAACACAGTGTGAACAATACTTAGAACAGGAGAATACAATTATTATTACTGGCTGATGTCAGCCTTCCCACAGCCCTGATTATATGAGCAGTTTTAAGCAGCTCCTGCTCCGTCTTTATAAGGAGCCCTGTTCTCTTCAATAGAAACTCTATTTCTGGAATAGAGAGACGGGAAGATGTTCTCTTGCCTCCATATGCAGATTAAAATATGCTTCAGCCAGACAAAGAGCGTTAAGCTGTGTTGACATGCAAATACACACTCAGGTGGGTACTGTTTTATTACTGAGTACTCCCATCTCATCTCCCCCTCACTCTCCCCTGTTATGGTAAGGGATTATCATTGTAGAAGGCAGCTATTACATAACAGCAACAACACACACACACACACACACACACGCACGCGCACGGTCATGTTGTTTAGAGGCAAAGATGAGATGAAGGATAGAGAGGGAAGGATCAGAGTAAAGCAGTTTTAAATTGTAGTGAGAGTAAGTCTCTGCTAAGCATTTATTAATTACAGTATGAAATGGGAAATCGATATTTGAAAGTTCATAAAAATCTAATAATAATATGATACAGTATATCATCCTGATGGTCACTGTGATAAAAAAAACGTGTTTAGCTGGTCATTTTACAGTATATAAAAATCAGCTTGTGCTCTCTGCTGGACAAACCGCAATACCTACACACACACATGACACTGGACGGATATGAGTTAACTGCAAGAAGCCAGTATTTGCCTCTAACAAATATACTTAGCAAGTAGCCTTCTGAATGCACGTTTGGATAGTCTGTATTAGGGCTGGGGCGATTAATTGAATTTCAATTTCGATTTCGACTTCGGCTTCCCTTGATCATGAAAACAAGATAATCGTATTGAAACAATCACTCTGCCGCACGGCCGTGTCTTGTGTGGCAAATGCAGCGAACCCTTCCATCTCCACCTGTGCACTCCGCCCCGCCCCCGCCTTTCGCTTTCAGCCACGCCGGTGCGTATCGCAAGTCGGTGTTTGGAAAAAGCGTGTAGAAGAAGACGGTAGAAGATGGCAGAGAGGCAGCCTTTGGTCGGGAAGAAAGGTAAAGCGAACTCTGTGGTGTGGAAGCACTTCGAGGAGTCTGACTCGGAACAAACGAAGATGTTGTGCAAGATATGTCACGCGACCGTGTCTGCACCTCAAGGGAACACGACCAATTTATTTAAAACCATTTAATGTCCACACACAGAGTAATGCAGGACCAAGCAGCGAAGGAACAAAAAAACTAAAAAATGAAAAGCTCCTCGACTCCTGCCACCGCCACACAGTCCTCAATTAAGGACACACTTTACAACGCCACCGCATATCCACCAGCTCCCGCAGGCATAAAGAAATAACGGATGCCATCACATACAAAGACATGAGCCCCATCAACACCGTCAGCGACCCGGGGTCCAATAAACTGATGAACACATTGGACAAGCGTCTGTGTTACCATCACGTCACCATTTCAGCAGAACTGCGCTGCCTGCACTTTATGACCTA
>OMLP01015419.1:0-20391 GCA_900302685.1 Spondyliosoma cantharus | reverse complement strand
CACGCGAGGTTGAAGTTTATCATAACAAAGGCCGAGCGCTGCCGCACGCGCGCGCTCGAGCCGAGGGTGCATTCACTGCGGCGTGCACGTCAAACAATGTGTGCACACGTATCAGCCCAAATGAGAAGAAACGCTCATTTAAAAGGCTTGTTTATGAATCCTGTTATGTAAATGCTGCTCTTAATAGACTTAATAGATTTACATATGAACGGCGAGGCTCAATGTCAAGGTCAAATGTCGATTTTTTTTACTTACTGTAACTCTCCACAGCTGTCGCCGAAGCTTAACTTGACGAAGATTAACTGAATAAGGCTTAAATAAACGCTTATGACAGCGTGCAGACTAATACAGACACTGACTTCAGCGTGGCCACAAAAACGCAACATAAATGAAGAGTAAATAATCTAACCTCTAATAACTTGTGACAGAATCTTTACTGCTTTGACTCGTGTTTGTCCTGATAGTCGGCCGTGACAAGGTGACATGATGTCATGACTCCATCACTCCATCAGTGCACTGAAAGCCAGCCAAAGATTGATTATTGATCTTGGTTGTCAGTATTATGGGACACCTCGCATTTCAGTATCGAGCCACACTTCAATAAAATAACACATCGTGAATATTTAACACCGCCGGTCAATGTGCCAGAGGTGCAGACGAAACATCTGGCAAATCAATCAAACGTGTCATTATGTGACAAGGATCTGGCTGCGGGTAATGTTGTACTGATATTACATGTGATGTAACGATATATTACATTATGTATGTGCGTCATTTCCTACCTCGCACTGCAGCTGCTGCACAACAAATCAACTCACTTTATCTCGTGAACTGCGAATTGAATTGTTCAATATCTTCAAGCCTTTTGGAAACGCAGTGAAGAAACTGTTAACACGCACAATTAAAGCTGAACAAAAGAAGATCATCATTTCATTAACAGAGTCATTTAACTCATTTTAAGGGGAAAAAAAAGAAAAAGAAAAAGCTCACTTCTTTTGGATTTTCAAACGTGAACATTTGCCTTCTTACTTCTTCTATACAATAAACAAATTATTGAACATTTAGACGAAGCTTGAAACAACGAGGGCCTCCAATTACGGGTGGAGATGCCGATGACTCACGTAGAATTAGTTTATACAAACTTGATGAAGGAAGAACAAAATAGCAGCACATCTGTGGACAGAGCGCTGCCGTGTTAATCCTGTCGAGTTTCCCCAATGTTCACGTTGTGTCTACAGCTCAGAGACATCCCTCCCGCGCATGGTTATCTGATTAACAACAAGGACGGGAAATGTTACTGTGGAGCTTCTCACCTCTGGGCTAGTGAGGAGTAGAAAGAAAATGGAGATAGACGATGTGATCCTTTGAGAGACACAAAGGGTTAGGTTAGAAAAAGGTTCGTCTGGGATTCTGTGGACGTATCTACAGCAGCTTCGAACCGCTAAGACCACGACAGATGTAAACTCTCAGAGCAGACGTCACTGTGCCTTCATCCTCACCTTTATCGGGCCTAACGTACGACATCCTGTCTCATGAAGACAGAACGTCCTGCGCGGTTATATTTTTCTTCCACAGGAACATTATGTAGCAATTTTTGTTTCAAACATCCAGAAATCGTCAACAGAATGTGAAGAAATGAAAGTTCTGACACCGTATCAAAGACGTCTAAGTGTCGTGTTGCAGAGACTAGAGTTAGCACGCTAACCAGCTAGCCCGTAGCCACTTCGCAAGGCGATGGTTGGACTGCAAACCACACTCACCTGGTCGGCTAGTCAGCTAGCACGACGGCTAACTGAGCTTACAAGCGAACGGCAGCTGCAGTTAGAGCAGCTCAAACATCACACCTTTAAATAAACGGCAGAAAAACTAAAGGGTAAGTTCGCCCAGAGTTGAAAAGAATTGAATCGTTCCGTCGACACCCGTGTGGATGGTGGCGCGAGAAAGTCAGTTTTGCATCCGCAGAGGATTTCTGGAGCAAAGTCTGACTAACACTGGAGCCTCACAGCCGGCTCCACGCGGTCCTCCCGTGTGATTTTAAATTGGTTAGTAAGCTCGCGCTGAGGGGACGCATGCATTAGCTTTCCTCCGTGTTGCGTGACATTAACTCACCCTCGGATACATGATGGATGAGTGTTTCACGCACTCTCCCCCATTAAGCGATCAATCTTGAGAGACTTCATGACTGACATTGTCCGAGAGACCAATCTGCAGCGAGCATGCACTCGAGGGCCGCCGCTCTCCTGTGTCGCACGTCACGACTAACGAGGAGGCCTCTGCTCATTCGGCGCCGCCGTGGATCTCGGGCCGGCGTCACACGATTGGAAATCGGGCGCTATTCGTGTATTCATTCCATTAAGACACAAATGAAAGGCGGAAAAAAAGGTCTCTCAAAGGCTGCTTTTGTGAGGGGCCAGTTGGAATGATTTGGAGATGTGCATAAATTACGAGCGATCTGCTCATCCCGACATTATGGTCACACATTCTGGCTCTGCGAGATAATTGGAAATACTCGGAAATCCTGCTCCCGCAAAGAGCTCTCCATTACTGCTGATCAAAGCAAAGTAAGACCTGCTGCACTGACGTCTGCCGAACCTTCCGTTTGTTGCCTCAGTCCGTTCTCACTCGCGCGGAGCCGACAGGACCCTGCTTTAAACGCGACCTGGTTTAAGAATAGCACCGTGTGATCACAAACCTGAAGCCTAGAAGTAGCGTGCGCGAGCCCCAATTTTACATTAGGCGAGAAAAAAAAGCGCCTAGAACCAGTTTAAGATTGGCACCAGTGCATTCGTGGATCAACAGTGTCGGCACTGCCTTCATTAAACACCAGAGTCCTGAATGCTCTGCAACGATGCATAAAATTGCCCGTTGCTTATTAGTTTTTATTGGCTGCCTTTGGGTAGTTGGCTCGTTGATCATTATGACTGGGTTCATTACTGAAGCCCGGCACACTGTACTCCTGGTCGGCTCTTAATTATTGATGCTTTCCCGCAGACGGGAATAATATCGGACAACAGAGATGAATAAGTAAACGTCTTGTTCCTCAGATGTTGGGCTGTTGTGAAATATATTTCTTTCACGTTGGTCCAGTCTCAATTCCCAAGATACAGCAGAACCGTGCCACACAGAGAAGGAGAGGATTGCAACAAAACAAATGATGATATTGGTATCATAGTTCAGAAAGAGCTGCCATATTTATTTATGATTTACATGTTTTTTTTTTCTTCTGAGTAACCATTAAACCACACTGTACCTGAGGCCCTTTTAATTTAAGGTGCTTCAACACGTGTGACTAGTTCAGTTTGTGGTTGATGGATCGGTTCGATAACTGGACTTCACCCAGAAGAAGTCTGTTCTCATGTCTATGTAACATTGATTTATTTTATTTTACATATTTAAGTTCATATCGGAACCAACCCCAACCCTTACCTAACCCTGTTTAACCAATAAACATGATATGTTCTGACACAAAAAAAAGAAGCTACTGTTTCAGATACCAGAACAGAACATCTGTTTCTTTGTGTGGCAACTTTAAGCGTCGTTAGCTTAAGTTTTCAGTTTCATCCCGTGACAATGCTGCTGTTTGTGCTCCGACTGGGCTTACGCGCCACCAAAAATATCCGTTTCTTTTGTAACCAATAATGGAAATCGTCGCTCAGGGTCTCCTTGAAATGTCCAGTTGTGTCACATTTACAAATGCTGAAACGTCACGGCTCCTAGCCAAAAATATCCCGCGGTTTAATACGTACAAATGTCAAAATGTAGACCCGAGCTGTGCTCACCACCGTCGTCTACTCCAACTCCTGGTATATAAGCAAAGTAATAAACATGTACATGCACCGGTGGACCCCTGGGTGCAGTTTTATCTACTGTACCACAGTAGATAAAACATGATTTAGTGTCCTCCAGGTGCCATCCTCGTCAAATGGCTGATAGAATTTCTGTTTACGGTGCTCCACCACATTAAGGGTGCCCGTCAGTTTGGCTTCTGACACATTCAGTACCAACATTTCCTCAGTATGTTATGTTAGAGAATGTCATTTGGTCAGCATTACATGTCCCCAAAAACTGTCACTTCCACATTTTTCCCTCTCACTATTGGGGCTTTACCGACGTTTAAATCTAAATCTGATGACAGCCGGTGGGTTGTCTGCTCACATTGTCAGCCGCTGTCAGTCAGCTTGGACGAGATCGCACCCACGCAGTCCTGACGAAGCTTCTTCCGAGCGTTTAAACTCTTAATGATTGATAAAGGGTGTTTATTTTTAAATCTAGTCGGGAATATTTCATGCGAGAGAGAGAGAGAGAGAGAGAGAGAAACACTTTGAGAAGCTTTGACTCGCGGTGTGATTATTTCTGTGGCGTCTGTTTCGGCGCCTCCGTGTGATGAGTCCTGGATCAGACCTCATCACCTCAGTGACGGGCAAATATTCATCCGTCTTGACCCCGTTTTGACTAGCTACACTCACAACACAATCACTTCTCCGCAGGTGTGACAGGATCTCTGATCCGATGTCAGCATTAAAGGGAGGTTTGGATCAGCTCCAGGTCCAACACAGATGCTCTCCAGTGACAAGCCAAGCCTTCCAAAATGCGGAAGTGTTGACAGGCGGTGCAGCAGCTGCCCCCCCACCCCCCAGTGTGTTGATATCAGCCAGGACACATTGGATCGTTACGGTATTCTCCTCATGTGTGTCTACGTCACGCGGCGATTTGAAAATACGACGAGGAAGCGCTGTGGTCACGTACTGTGAGCGATGAGTGTGTGAGGTGAGCAGCTAATTGAACCGGTAAATTCTCAGCAGTGCTAACGAGGCGGACTAAGAGGATTCTGTCAGCTGGGGGGGGGGCCCCCGTATTTCACATTTGATATTTCACACACATTCACTGCACCATTAATGTCTGTGAATACTGATTATCATCCCTACAGACATATTTAAATGTTTACAGAGTACATTTTAGAGCCCTGCCGACATCGAGGGATCGGCCGACGTACACACGCGCGACCACAAGACTGTAATCTAACACAATGATATGTAACGAAGACGGGGTGTTTTATCAGGTTAACAATGCATTTTATTGTCTAATGTACCATCAGGGTATTTATACAGTAAACTTGCTGCTGCTGGAGGTAATGCGACATGATCAGAGTGGACCAGAGTCTGAGGGGAGGCTGTATTGATGGTCTCTCGTCTTTCTCTTGCACTGTCTGCTGGTTCAAACAGAGGTGTAATGTCCTCCAAGGAGCTCCAGACGTAGTATTTTGTCCCCCCCCCTAGTATTGCCTTGCTGGCACAAGATAATAACTCGTCCTCCTCTTTGTTTTTGGTGATTTGAAAATGATTGAGAACCTTGCCTAAAACTCCTCGGCCTCACGACTAGTGTAACAATCCCCTGACGGTCATTATCCTGACAAGACTGTAAGAGGAACAACTAGCAAATAGCGCCATGAAACACCCCGAATGACTCAGGGGAGCGAGTTATTGTGTAAGCGATCAAAGAGCTGTCCTTTTCCTTTGTGCACTGATTACATCACTCACTGACTGTGCGGCCGGCTGACGGCACGCAGCAGGAGTTTTCATCTTTATTCAACTTCCAACAGGATGCTCTCCCAAATATGAGCTGCTCAGGCCGACGCTGAAGCTCCTGAGCATTTGGAGAAGACTTACATGTAAAGGGTTATGTTTTATGTTTTTTTTAATCCACCTGAGCACTGTAACTGAAGCAAAGTACTTCTGATTCTCAGATACTCAAATATGAAAGCTCAGAAACAAAACCCAACTCGATCTGCCCTCCCCCTCACCCTTTTACACCGAAGTCCACTTTTCTGCGCAGGCGACGTCAATCCTCGACTCTTCCCGTTAAAGGTGATGCACAGGGCCGCCTCTAGCCCAATGTGGTGCCCCAGGCGAGATTACTCCTCGCCGCCGCGCACAGCGACTTACAAATTACAGCACACCAGGCAATAAACACATGTGAAGCATGCATTATGAACAACCACAGTATTGTTCAGTAATGTGACTGCAGCTGAAACATGCAGTCACATAACTCGCCTGCTTCAAGCTGACTTTCGGAGGTGGGTGGTGTGGTTGATGTGGTAGCCATACGGTCCACACTGTTCAGTTTGTTGTGTCATTCTACGTCATTTAATAAATTAATTGATAAGGTTTGATGTAAAGTAGGTAGAGTGCAAATAAACTTTATTTTATTTTAAAACCTGAATTTTCTGTAATTTCTAACAAGCTAATATAATCATCACAACAACATAGCGATGCATAAGAGACCACAAAGAATTGGCTAAACTCACACGCTTCAGAGAGTGGTGTGGCTGTTGCATCAGAAGGCTCCTCTCTCTCTCCAGCAGCTGTTAGGGCCGTCTGGAAATATCTATTGAGCGCATCTAGACAGATAAAGAGGAGATTCACTTATTACCGTACAAGCAAAAAATAAAAATAAAAAACTACAGCAGACAGAATAGGACAAACAACTGTTGCAGCTTGCAGCAGTTATGTGCACAAGTGGTGTGTTCAACATAACGTTTATTATTAACTTATAATAAAAGATTCACCACCATTCCACAATAAAGAACACAGAGTACAACCTGCACCGGCGGCGCATCCGGACGGGTTTGGCCTCCACTTTGATTCATGATTCATTTATCCTTCTTTGTAAGTTAGCTATCAGTCATTGTCTAGCGTGTTAAGCATAGCGCACTCATTATATCTCAAACTTGATCTTTTCCAACGCAACGCAACCTTAACTTCGACATGATCTTCTCCTAAACCCGACCAAGTTCTGTAGCTCTGCTGCCTAAACCTAACCAAACTGCGACTGTTACCACAATGTCAACCCTGCGATGACGTGATGACATCATCAGACTTGTCATACTCTGTCAATCCTGTGGGAGCCACTGCATGAATGGTCCACTTCCACTTAAGCCCAAAAAAGGATCTTCTCATTCATGCGGATGATTCAGACGCAATAACATTGTCAGAGGCATCTTCCTAACCACCAAATATGCAAATTAGATAAATGATTGGGAGTTATTACCTGCAAATAAAAGTCTAATTAGGGTCGTAAGGCCGCCCATAATGATTGGGCCACAGAATGGTTCCCGCTGAGCTTCCCACTCTGCCGGCTCTCCCCCTCACGGTTCCTCATCAGCATTAATAAGTGCCTTTTGTGCTCGATGAACAATATGCGCTCGCTCCTCGGCAGCTCTCTGCAGACGCTGTCGGTTCTGTCGGCTCCATTTGACTGACGTTAACTCCGCCGCAGAAACGCTGCTGCCGCTTCTATAGGCTTCCTTTTCTGCACAAGGAGAAAGTTGTCCGCGGCGGCGAAGAAAAAACACCGTGTAAAAACTGTTATCTGGCTTGTATACCAGGGCGTCTTCTGTGTCTCATTAACATTTGCAGTACCTATGATCGACCTTCACTCATTCACTCCCTGATGAATCAATCCACCAAGGACGCAGCTCAAACGATTGGAAGCACGTGACCAGTTGATTTAATTTCGTTGGCGGTTACACCGAAAGTAACCTTTGTTTACAAGAAAGCTCCACAGGGAACCTTCAAGCTGAAAGTTTTAAGAAAAATTGTATAGGATTAAGACAAAGTCATGTTTCTGAGTTGATCCTATATAGTGACCACAGAGCTACAGTGATGGACAACAATCAAAATGAACATCTGGTGGACAAAAATTGACTCTGACGATAAGAGGTAAGTACAAAGGCCTAAAAAGACTCAAATTATAAAGTATGCGTTCCACAAAGAGAATACAGCGTGCGCAGAATGACCTCATTATGATGCTTGAATTATAGAGAGAAAGAGCACAAAGAGCAAATGGTCGTCTTTATGCAACGCATCACGTCTTTGATTCACTCGACTGCAGGGCATCGGTGGAGTTCATCGTGAAGTGATCTCTGCCCCCGGCGGACGCGACGCGGAGCTCAGGTTTCATTATCTCACCGTGTTGTTTTCACTCTGTGTAGAAAAGAGGACGACGCGAGTTTAAATGATCAAACGGCGCGAGTATACGTGGCGCAGGGCAGGTCTGAATGTACAGCGAGGCTCTCCTCTTCAAAATAAGAGCGCCCACATCTGGAGTGTGTGATGTTCCCTGTTTCTCTGGCCGCCGTTCACACGCAGGCTCCGTCTTCATTAATCAACTGGGCGAGATAATGACACACTTAACTTCACTCACTGGGTTTGCATTACACTCTTGACTCCACTGTCACAAGTGTCTTATTCATAAATAAGCAGCACACATACATTATATTATTGAAGCTATAATAATAATAATAACAATAAAGTGTTTCTAATTCCACACCCCTGGATTTCTCTTCCTCTTCCTTTCCAATTCTCTTCCTTTTTTGTCTTAATTTTATTTATAGCACAATTCAAGTGACCAAAATACACACAGCAGGTTCGCTAACATCAGTGTAAATCGGTTAATAAAAAACAGTATACTGTTCAGTTTGTTTCCTACAGAGTACAAGGGAAGACAACATTTGCGATAGGAAGGAAGGAAGGAAGTTGTTGCAGGTTGGGCTTTATGATTTCCTTCTTTTTCAACATCACTGATGGAATTGATCAGATTTTGCAGCTTCCATCCGACTCACTTTCACACCCGCCCACATTCATCACTGTCCAAACAAACAAAGACATATTAAAGCAGGGACACGGGACGGGAGACAGACATTAAGACCTTCACTACTGTGGTGATCCACACTGACACTGGAGACCTATATGAGCACCGGCTCCACTAAACTAACATGAACATCCAACCGTGACGGATGTCGGTTCGTGTCACCTCGGGCACAATGGACCCCGATCACGTTCTCCTCTTCCTCCTCCTCTTTCACAAGTTATCTGGTGCAGCATTCTTGCAGATGTTGACAGCTTGAGTAACTGTGGATATAGACTAACAACGCCACAACTTGTTATTTCGATGTCTCTATCAATAAAGAGAATGAATTAACTGCTTTCGAGCGGCGGACAGGTGGAGGCGAGCTGCGGCGGTACGGAGCCTACGGGCAGCTGTGTGAGGTCACCGGTTCAACTCTCTGGACAGGCTCTCGGGATGAGGTAAGACAGCGAGACATTCTCTCACCTCGCTCTGCACCACGTACTCCGGCTCTGCTGAGGTCGGCCGAAGCGTTGAAGATAGAAGTGTCCGCTTCTGTCAGAGAGGAGAGACCCAGAGGTTTGACTCGCTTGTCCGTTTGTATAAAAGATAAAGCTGACGGACCTTACAGTATGAGACACTGACGGACAGATTCAGGTTTGTGCCGCGCGGTAACCGAGGTATCAACAAAGGATGCTGTCTGGCAGGTGATACAGGAGGATCCACTGAGGTACCACCGTCCCACAGAGCGGCTTATTTCCTCAGGCTGCCAGACCGCCTGAATTCATCCTCATCCATCCCAGGCGTCTTCGAAACGTATCCAGCGGTGAGACTCCAGGCGCAGTCGGCCACGTTGGCTCGTATTAACGACCACCACCACCTCCCGATGTAACAGCCAGCCGATAAGCACACAATGCGAACATGCCGTGCCACGTTTCGGTACCAATGTCAACGTGTCCGTGGTTTGCAGAAACGTTCGTTGCGGCGACCGGGCTGCAGCGCGCGCACACACACACACACACACACACACACACACAGACATAGCATGTGGACGATGACTTTCATACGGAGACGCTACTCCGTATGCTCCACCACAGGCCTGGTGCATTCTGTCAGACGTGAGGGAGAGCCTTCCAGAGGCTTCATGTTCTCGTGAGGCGTCGTAACAAAGTGTCACGTTTCTCTTTTCAATCACAGGACCGAGTCTTTCTCGAGCTGGACGTGCTGACATTTCCCAGAGATAGTGTTAATCTCCATTTCTGTCTGATTCTTTTAATAAGTCTTGTGAAATGCAGCTCTGTGTCGTTGGATAGCCTTGAATGAAAAGCAGATATTTTCGGAGGACGAGTGCTTTTTAAGGAGATTCGGGGGGGGATCGTGAAAGTTCCTCCGCTGAAGAGTCCCTTCAGTCAAAGCTTGTCCAAATATAGTTACGAGTCAAGATACTTAGCTCACCGTCCTCCTGTGGCTGGATCACACACAACACAAAGTGGAAAATAGAAAGCCGTCTCAATCCTTTCACCGCATTACAACAACGCTCACATCTTCCTGAGTTTTCATTATTGCCCACAGCTAACTCTCGGCTGTCTGACCTCGTGTTTTTATAGATCTTTTGTTAACGCCATTTCTGAAATTGCCCGTTACGAAACATCAGATGTGGAGCGGTGCAACAGTTTGGCGAGAAGATCTCGAGCCCTTTTGGCTCTCGAACAAATGAAAAGGTGCCTACTTGACTCCCAGCACAGCGCCGCTCCGCTCTGCAGAGATCAGCTTTGAAACGCAGTGATTATCGGAGCCTCCTGTCCTCTCACTGATAATCGTTTCATCAGCCCAGTCGCCAGAGTAAAAGTTAGCAAACCACAGATATGTTGGAACTAATTTTTCCTTAAAGTCGACGCTGTGAGCGTTAGGAGATCACGGCTCGGACTAAAATACCTGCTGGGTTGCCAAAAAACTCAGCTGAGGCATCATTAGAAATATCCAGCGGCGTCACACTTACAAATGTTGAAACTCGAACTCCACCTCCTGATGTAAAAGCCAGGTAACACATTCGTGACGTGACACAGTGCGACACCTTTTGCAGAAAATGTCAGTACGGTCAGAAGCCTATGACACGAACTGAACTAAATGTGCATTTTGCATCATAAAATGACTTAATGGCAGCATTTTATCGGCCATACGACGTGTGTGTGTTTAAAAATGAATACATAATCGTTGATATAAATCTCTAGACTGAAGATTTTGTCAGATTTTTAATTAGTGTGAAATATCTGTTGAACATTATCTTCCCTCCTCTGTCTGGGTCCCCTGGTGGTTAGGGGGGCCCCGGGCATGTGCCTAGACTGCCGATGCCTGGATCGAGCCCAGCGCATCACTTCAGCAGGTTTGTAGAAACGCGCACCTGCCAACATTTCGCCCTGGTGCCGGGGCTGGTTTTGTTGGAGCAACAGCAGTGGTTTGTTCCTGTGCAGTAACACCAGCCCCCCGAGGGGCCCCTGTCTTTATGATAGCACTGACACATCAGCGGGCATCTTTGTTCAAGCTGCCCTAAATATGCTATAGATGCTCTGAGTCCGAGCAGAACCAGAGCACGTATACGCGAGCGCGAGCCGTGACAAACGAGCCAGGAGGGCGACGACGGCAAAATCCAATCTCAACTGCAAAATCCCACCTAAGCTCCACGTCTTCCCTCAGCCCACCCTCACACACCTCTCCTCTCCTCTCTCTCCGCTCCACTCCAAAACATCCAATTCCTGCACGAGGCTGTGAGCTTTGTGTTCTCACATTTCTGCTTTTTTTCTTTCTTTCTTTTTTTTTTCTTTACCTCAAACAGCCTGAGAGCATCTTTAAAGAGCTCACTGTGAGTGCAGCAACACCGACCTCCAGTGAGTTGACAGCTGGTGAGAGAGAGAAAATGTGCCAAGACACCCAGAACACACCATTTATCGCTCACACTGAGTCACAGAATTTGGAATTTTTCTTTAATATCAACTATCACATTAGTGGACACTTGAGGTGATCTGGTTTGGTCTACGGTCTTCAGCCTCTTGCCTCATCACACACACTCCCAACAATATGAGCATAACGCTGTGCGCCGGGGGGCGGGGCAGCGGTGGGGAGTTTGACGAGAACAACGCATGGGGCATCATTAGGAGCGGAGCGCACCATGCTGACGGAGGGAGAGCTGCGGCTGGACGGAGCTCAACTCCTGACGGCCCGGAGACAGGACCGACACGGGAGCGCGTTGTGCCACTTACTTATGTTGAGGCGCACATGAGCAACAGGCTCCGCAGTTGGATGGGGGGGCGTCTTTCCACCTTATTGTCTACTTGGACGCGTTCTCGGTGCTCGTCGGAGATCTGAACCCATGCCAACATCCAAGCGCTCCTGGATATATACGCACCGGCCGGGATGGATTCGTTCAACGCCAGCGGAATGGACGCGTTCGCGGTGATCCACCTGAACGCCTCCTGGAGTCTGGACAGCGGATACTCTCTGGCAGCGATAGCCAGCATCGCCGCCCTCGTAAGTTTCCTCATCCTCTTCACCGTCGTTGGGAATATTCTGGTGGTGATCGCGGTGCTGACGAGCAGGGCGCTGAAAGCCCCGCAGAACCTCTTTCTGGTGTCTCTGGCCACCGCGGACATCCTGGTCGCCACTCTGGTGATGCCGTTCTCGCTGGCGAACGAGCTCATGGGCTACTGGTATTTCGGGAAAGTTTGGTGCGGCATTTATCTGGCTCTGGATGTTCTGTTCTGCACTTCGTCTATTGTGCACCTGTGCGCAATAAGCCTGGACCGCTACTGGTCCGTTACGCAGGCGGTAGAGTACAACCTGAAGCGGACTCCTAAGCGCGTCAAGTGCATCATCTTAATCGTGTGGCTCATATCTGCCTTCATCTCCTCTCCTCCTCTCATGTCCATAGAGGGCAACGCCGAGCTCAGCTCTCAGCCTCAGTGCGAGCTCAACGATGACACCTGGTACATCCTCTCCTCCAGCATCGCGTCCTTCTTCGCCCCGTGCGTCATCATGATCCTGGTGTACATCAGGATATACCAGGTGGCCAAAACCAGAACCAGAAGCATGTCGGGAAAGAGTCCCCGGCCAGATGGCGTCACACACACTGAGAATGGACTGAGCAAGGCCACCTCCCCTTTCCACGGCGAGAGAGGGAACGGTCACTGCCAGTGCCCGCCTACGCCCAGCCAGCGCACCGTCACCATCGGGAGGCAGACTGAGGATGGAGACATGGAGGAGAGCTCCTCCTCAGAGGGCAAAGGTCACAAGCCCCAGCAGCAGGACTCCCAGGGGGCCAAGAAGGCTGGCCCCAAGAAGAGCTCCCTCTCCAAACAGTCCGCCCGCATCTCCAGAGTCAGCAACAAATCCATGGACCTGTTCGCCTCCAGGAGGAAGCGACGCCGGAACTCCTTGGCCAGGAAAAAGGTATCCCAGGCCAGGGAGAAGAGGTTCACATTCGTCCTGGCTGTGGTCATGGGGGTGTTTGTCGTGTGCTGGTTCCCCTTCTTCTTCAGCTACAGCCTGCACGGTGTGTGCAGGGACTCCTGTAAGATCCCAGACCCGCTCTTTAAATTCTTCTTCTGGATCGGCTACTGTAACAGCTCCCTGAACCCGGCCATCTACACCATCTTCAACCGGGACTTCAGGCGAGCCTTTCAGAAGATCCTCTGCAAGTCGTGGAAAAAGTCCTTTTAAGGTCTGAAGTAGAATCGCTGCTCCACCATGACAATCTGAAAGGAAATATGGAAAAGACAAAGAAGCCTGTTTTTGTCTTTTGCTGCCAGTCGGTACTCACTGTTCGGTCTCATTGTCCTGTTGTGACTCGTTGGTGGCTGTGCACACGCTCAAACACCTGCTGGGTGGCTCCACAAGCTTCAGCATACAGTACCTTTCCATCACAGGCTTTTTTACAGTCTTTCCCAACCCTTCTTTACACCTGCTGACGTGTGCTGTGAAGCTTTATAGTGTGCCGTCACTGATCAAGCTCTTACACGTCCACAAACATACGCACATGGCCGGATTTATCTGCTAGGCGGCCCGAGGGCAACGATGAGCTCCTTGGCCCCCCTGAACCCCCCCTTGTTCCTCCGACTCTCTGTACAATGTGTATCTGTGTGGTCATTTCACTCTATATTAATTAAGTAATATGCATCAAACATAAGCACAAAACTGAGATAATGAAGGTTTGTTAAGCTTCACACAGGGGTTGTTTTCAGCGCAGCTTGATCTGAGACAAATGCTAACTGGCCTTCCTGCTGTGAGTTCGATGAGAGGCTTGATATCACTGTCAGGCCTGTGCGGTGAATATGTAGCCTAGCTGGAGCAAGCCACTGGTCAGCTTAGCTTAGAATTTGATATCCTGTTTGTCTAAACCGTATACAACCTAAGCGTAGAAACAACAATTCGCTGTTTTACAGTGGGTTAGCTTATGTGCTGTTCTTGGCCAGGACCAGTTGCTAGGCAACCAGAAGAGCCTATTCAAGTCAAGTGTTAAAATGTTAGTTTTTATACTTCAGATTTTGTACGGATTGAGCAGCCTGCTCTCATCAGACACAAAGCATACAGATCGACTGTGCAAGCAGCTTATTATGACCCGTACGGCGACCTCTAGTGGCTTAAACAATTATTACAGCAGCAAATGAGGATGTCGAGGTATGAAGAGAAGGAAGGATTGAGGCATGAGTCAGGTTAAACAAGGACAGGACTTTCAGTCAGTGGCTGTGTTGCATTGTGGGTCATGTAGGCAGGCGTTTTTTTGAATAAGACAAAGAATGCGTGGAATAAAAACATCTGTATCTGTTTCTGCTGTTCTGTTGATTTTGATCATTTGTGTCCATATTGAGTCCAACAGTGTTAAAGGAAATACTAGACCAGCAGACTGTTTTTCAAAACCTGGTGCCTACATTACCCATAATGCAGTGTAGACAATGGGTGACATCACCAGTGGGAGATTTCCTTAGATGCCTCGCAGTTCTCTTTTGAACAATTAAGTCTCAATGCAGAGAAGTCAATTGTTGGAAATGTAACACACAATTCTTGATGTTATGATCGCTTGAAGAGTTTTGTACGATGGTTGTCAAAGTGGATGATGAAATGTGAGGGAAGTAGTCACGTGCAGTGTGTTTATGTTCTCAGCTAGGCCACCGTCTTTTCTTTTTATAATTGCATCATAACCCTTTGAACTGGATTGAATCATGTGATGCTGTTTTGTTGTTTATGCTCTTTATGCTAAGCTAAGCTAATTGTCTGCTGGCTCTGGCTACATAGTTACTGTACGGCCATAACAGTGGCATCGATCTTCTCGTTTAACACTCAGCAAGAACGAGAGAGTGAGCGTATTTCACCAAATGTCAGACTATTCTTTCAAGGTTAGCCGATAAAGCAGAACCCGCTTCATGCTTCAGTTCTGCTTTAGTTCTGCATATTTTATGAAAAGGTTTCAATGCATTTTGCACAAACCAGTTCACGCCTGAAGCTGTTGGCGCTCACTGGAGTTCTGGGGTCTCGGGGAAGCCCAGGTTGATAAATCGGGGGTTTCCAGCCTTTAACGTCTGTTTTCTCTGAAGTTGAATCTCAGCTGACATGTGAACCCTCAGTATTCCTGCCTTAAATGATTTAAATAAAATGATTTTTAGAAGCCTTAAAGGCTAAAAACAGCTGTCTAGTGTTTCATGTCCAGTATTATACAAGAAAAAGGGAATTATTGGAAAGAAGTGAGAAAATATAAATAAACAAATGACGTTATAGAATTGTCTTGTAACCTCTTCAGGGGTCCCGACCTGTAGGAAATGTGTGTTTCGTCTGCTTGTCATGATGTTGTTGGCCATGTGAGCTTTCACAGCTTTTTAAGAGGATCTCTGCTGTGAACAGACTCTAGAGCAGTAGAGCGAAAGAACATCAGATCCACTGTGTGTTTAAAGCACCCGGATGAACCCGAGTGTCGTCACGGTGGTTCATAACACAGATGACAAATGGCAAAGCACAAACAGCAGACTAAATCACCACCGAGTCTGTGTTCTGACCTCTGACTGGACTTTAAAAGGGTTGAGACTGCACTGAGAAGGGCTGACGCTCCAGACCATAAGCTAAATTATTTTTATGATGTGCACAAGAGGTCTTTTTTGTCACAGTGGCCACAAACCACTGAGCGTTAAGGGACAAGTGCATTTGTTTCGCATTGACTCTTTTCAGAATCTACCTCTCTGTTTGATGAGTTCATGTGTTTTTTTTTGCTGCCGTTTTTTTGCATTTATGTGTTGCAAAGTGCAGTTCACATCTGTCCTCTGCTTGAGCTGTCTGCTGTCGTGCAAAAATAAAAAAAAAAATAAAAAATGAAGACGTCTTATGTGAAGCTTTGGTGTGACGGTGCAACATGGAGACCCAGTCATCAAATGTCGCTGCTGCTGTTGTTCTTTTAAATCTTTCTAACCTGGTGATTTGTGACAGACAGTACGATGTTGATGAACTACCTTTCATCACATTATAATTCAACACATTGATTCAACTCAAGGAGCATTTTAGCTTCCAGCTGAAGGAGAAAAAGGCCAGCGACCTCCCACATGTGGTTTGGCCGCGTTGCACGGGCTGATGTGTCTTATCTTAAACAGGCTGGTAACGAACACACGGCTCATTATCTCCATCGTGGGGCTTCAGCGTGACTCATGTCGCCGGCTCATTTAAGTTGACTCGATGTAAAAGGGCATTTTCAAGCTCGCAAGATGTGAAGGGGGAAGGGAGGCAGAATGTTTGATTGTTGGATCGGTGGAAAGACAAAACCGAGAATGTTTCGGCGAGCTCCTTTCATTTTCCTGTCCTGTTTGAATGAAGTGTGTTTTCACGACGACAGAACTACCGACGGGGTTCGGCGGCGTTGGCGAGCGGCTGTGTCTGGAGTTTAAAAATAGGCTTTATTTTTCTTTGAAGCAAAAGGTCTTTCCCTGACAAAGTTCACGAACCTCAGGATAAAAGTCTGAGCCTGGCGCTGGCAGAATGGAGCCCTTTTAGGCGACAGACATTGACGGTGCACAGCTGCCCTCATTTTTAAAAATGTAGTTAAAACTTAGTCTTAAGATCATTTCTGGTTCAGAATAAATGTAATCGAACAAAAAAAACTTCACAAAAACTTCTAAATGTTTTTCTCAATCCAAAAACGGTGAGTCCCTTTTATATCCACAATAGCCAAGTCAAGTCACAAGTCGGCAGGTGGCCGAGTCTTATATATTGCACCTTTAAGATCAAAACTTGAGTGCAAATCTGTTTTATAATATAAAAAATACCAAAATGACCCTTTAATCCAGACAATAGTGCATTCTCAGGGAGTCTGGGCTTTAAATGGAAGGTGATGGACGGTAGCCATGCTTGTTTCGGGTTGTTGGCGACCTTTCAGCACCACAGGTCTGATGTGAGGCTCCGGCTGCCTCGGATCAGAATACTCCCCTGAGTCCCTGTGGGCAGGACCAAGGTGAACCTGAACTCCCGACACCAGAGTCCTGTTGGTTTCTCAGATTTGTCTGCTGTGGCCGGGCGACATTTGTTGATTCACCGTCCACGCTTCAAAAACAGAAACGACATAAGAACAACAGCGTTCTCACCGGTTCAAATGCTTGCGCGTGAACAGGTGTAAACAGCCGGCACATATCTCCCTGTCACCAGTCTGTAGATGTTCTATTTAACAACAGCCAGAACAAACCAAAAAAGGGTGGCGTCGTGTTCAAATTGTCCTTAATCTTGGCACAAAACCTTGGAGCAGGGCTGCATCAGATGAACAGTGCTGTTCTCTGACAGGCGTACAGGTTCAGTGAGGACAGCTCCGTCTTCACTGGGACAAATAAAACACACGCGGCTGCACATTAACTCCAGACGTCCTCAGAGTCACACAACAATGTGCTTTAATAGGTCGATCGATCGCAGTGACTCATCAATAACTTCGCCAGGTGCTGCGATTTTATGGCTTTTTTTTTTCTTTAAAAAAAAGCACTTTATTCTGTAAAGTCAGCAGGGAGGGAACCTTTCATGAACATTTAATGGGGTTCATTTCTTTTTTGGCTAAAAATCAAGAAGGTGTCACCGGGGACACAGTTCTCAATTTAGATTAATGTTTGGTCACAGTTTCAATTTGAAGAACGATGTTTTAAAAGGCTTTTCACGTGATTAGTAGAAAGAACACATTGAATACAAACTAAACTCAACATATTAGAATAGGGTTTTTATTGAACAAGGGTAATGGGAGACAGAAAAAGACACCTGCTCTGACTTTAAAGACCTGAGGGGAACTGGAGCTGAGGGTGAGAACCCTCCGTAGGTTTGTTTCTATGAGCAACACCCTACAAACAGATCAAGTGTTTGGGCTGTGCAGCTCCAATGTACGTTGATTTAGAGATTAATTTGATTTTATGATTGAGCTGAGGTTTATGTTTGATGATGGTGTGTTATTGTTCCACATTGTTATTTCTTAACAACAAGTCCACTGATGCCAAATAATTTCCCAGTCTGGGATCAATAAAGTATTTCTATTCTAAACCCTAAATACCCTGAAACACTCAAAGATTTAAACTTTTCCAAAGTAAACCTGGTGACAAATTAAGAATGTTTTTACATTACAAGAATGAAAGCTGCTGTGAGTGATGTATACTTAATAGCTCTGAGTGTTTGGTCGGTGAACCATGTCTCTCCTCCTCCTGTAGAAGAGAAAAGGCACTTCCTGGTATCCCTGCTCACTTTATCCAATCAGGATAGAGAACTTGTTAAAGAGGCGGTCCTGTCTGCTCCAACACATCTCCTCTTCATCAGGGTCGGACTCTGACCGCCTCACAACTTAACCTCCGACTGAATGACTTCTAATGACTGAGTTAGAGGACAGCAGCACCTGTGACACCACCAACAGGTGCTGCAGCCATGTATAATATTCAAATTAAAAAGAAAAGGTCTTAAATAACTTATTCAAGATAATCATATGCTATAAATGTGAACTCTGAATATGAAGACTGACTCCTGGACAACTTTTAATAATAGCCAATATGAGTATTTTCTTTCCCAGGCAGATGTCACCATCATCTATGGAAGAACAGAAATCACAAAGGCACATTATTATTATTATTATTTTAGTCAGGAGCCATGCAGTTATGTGTAAATGTGCATATTATACCGATATAGTGAGAAATAAACCCTGTAATACTTCTTATTTAAACAAATAAAGAGGTTTTAGTCATTAGAACATCAAGCGTTGTTCTTTTATTTGCAGATTTACTATAAATGAAATACTTAAAAGACAGTAAACACCACACTCATCCTCTCGCCTTGTGTTATCTCTAAACCTGGATGAAAGGCGGCGGAGTCCAGTGGCCACGACGCTGACACACCCGACTGGCTTCAATTTTCTGCCAGGCATCCGGCCCTGGCAGTGAGGAAATACGGTTCGCATGGGCTGCTATCGTTCGACTGTAACAGCAATCCCATCCCAGAAGACCTATTTGGTGGCTGAGCCTTTAAAAAAAAAAAAAAAAAGTAAAAATCTAAATTTGTGCTTTTACCTTTGAAAATGAGCTTCCCTCAGGCTTCTTTACTCTTTGAACCATGAGAGCATAAAAGCAGAAATGCACACTTGATTTGAGAATATGCAGCTGTGAAAGTGGAGGACGAACTGAGACGTGATCTGGAGACGTTATAAAGTCTCCGTAGAGCATCATACTGAAGAACAATCCGTAGAGCATCGTACTGTAGAGCATCGTACTGAAGAACAATCCGTAGAGCATCATACTGAAGAACAATCCGTAGAGCATCGTACTGAAGAACAATCCATAGAGCATCATCTGAGAAAGTTTAATTCACTGTGAACTGATCAACATATGGGTAATAAAAATGAGTCCTCAGCTCATCGTTCAACGTTTGATTAGTATTTGATGTAATGTTTGCTGATTTGACTTTCTGCGTGATGAACGATCCCATCTGTTGACTTCAGCCAACCGTACATCACGCTGAAGCCGGCACACATCATGATGGAGAGCACCTCAGACGCTGCTCACTACCTCTCTGCAGCTCAGCTCTCGCTCCTGTCAGACGGCTCAGACGCTGTGTGAGCGACCCGACCGGAAGCCGACCGAACGCCCTGTTTCGCTTTTTCTCTTCTCAACACCTTTCTGCAATGAACTGGTGAGTACCCACAGGTGTAAAGGCAGCGCACACACAAAACCTCTGGACATAGCTGACAAATCTCAATTTAACCAATTCTTTCTGACAACCACGATGCCATGTTTCAGCGGTGTGGCCAGTGGCGTAGTGGAGGGTATACGCAGGTATACGGCGTATACCCTCTTATTTTTCAGGCGACATTGCGTATATCCACTTCTATCGGCCGCAACTGCGGTCCGCCTCCATTCGTTTCCACTCTTGTCAATGTGTGTGTACTTCCACCGTGTGTGTCTGTGTGTGTAACATCAGCACAGAGACATGAACACAACAAACAGCCAGTGACGGTCCGGCAGACCATAGCGGCTGTCAGCAGTCAGGACAGTGAACGCCCCACACACACTAATGGCTGTAAATGGAGCGGACAGTAACAGCAGTTTGTCCCACGGCACACGGAGGCTGAACATGTAGCCGTTCTGCCAGCTACGCTCTCTCGACCAATCAGATTGCTCGAAACTACTTGGTGTAACAGGCACGTTGTCATCGTAACCGGCGATTTTTTCTCCTGGCGCATAAATGCTGGCTGTGCAATGCATTATGGGAAATGTAGGACCGGCAAAAGCG
>OMLP01015418.1:0-20331 GCA_900302685.1 Spondyliosoma cantharus | reverse complement strand
AGCCCACGTTCTGTGACGTCTGCAACCACATGATCGTAGGTATGGCTACCTCCCTCCTCCATTTGTGTGATCAGCACCGGACACACAAGTTCCCGAAACACACTCAGACAGTTAGACGCCTCACACTGCTCATCCAACTTGACCCGCCGACACGTGAATGTAGTTTGTCGTCCTCCTTTTTCCCTCACACTAAGCCACTTCCCTCCATCTGAGTGTCAGATAGCCAACAACAGCCATGCCAGCTCCCGAACCTTTTCTCCCCTCAACAGATGTTCAGGTTTCTCCTCCTTGTTAACCATCAGTGCTGCGGGACTGCTAAGTCTTTATATATCAGGGCCTCTGCAGCATGGTAATGACAAGGGCTGCCCGCACCATCTGCTCAACAAGCCCCTGAAATCACGTCTGGTAGCGGATAAAAAGACGTCAGACCCGTGGGTTAGGAAACAGGCATGTAAATGTGCACATATACAGCGGAGGGACACCAGTACTTGAGCAGTTTGCCAGCAGTCTTTGATTTCCTTTACAGAACTGAAAGAAAGTATTTTTTGGCCTGTATTTAATCAGAAGTCAGAGCTTGAGATTTCCCTATTTTTTAAATGAAGAAAATCAAAAGTTATTGGTTGGGAGATTGAGTCAGTTCTTTGCGTTGAGGACATACCTTACGAGAACTGATGACCACCTGCTTCTCATGGCCAATATTGACAATTAAAATACTAATGCCGTATTCTTGTGTTTTTAAAAAGAAGTTGGTAATTTGTAGTATAAACTTGTGTTTTACAATCGTGTATTCTTCCTATGAAACTGCAAAAATAACTGTTGTCTAGTCTCTCCAGTTGCAGCAGCACGACAACATCGTGCTGAGCTTGTTCATCTCCTTCTCTGTGTTTATTATTTGGTATTTAAAGGAGCATACCGCCACCTCATTTTAACAGAGCGTGTAGATTTTGCTCTCGTCAGTCCAGTCAGTGAAAGCAATTTAGCTCCATATTATCGGCTCTATTTATCATCTATGATTTCATTTTGGTCTGATAGCAGATAATATTAATTTCCCATTACAGGTGCCAGCAGACACGTACTGTAGATTGAATTCATAGAGTTGTTTGTTAGATTCGACCTGCCCGCCCCTGCTGACGAGAAACAGAGAATTAGAGTCTCATGATAAGTGCTGTGTAGAGGCTTTTTCCATCCTGAAGATTATGAATTATCGTTATATTACATTTTCTTCTCTTTTCTAGCGCGGACATGGTCGCGTTTGGTTGGAGCAGACCAACAAATCTGCTGGCTTTGCATGTATGACTGTGCGATTCGAACTAAAGCTCATCCCACCATGAAACACATTCATACTGTACAAGTTTTTTTTTTTGCGCTGGCCTGTTTTTTATGTGACCTGTGAGGCGCGTCTGGTGGCGTAAGCCTCGAACAGTCCTCCAGTGGTCTGATAATAATGGAAGTGTGATGTCAGGTCTGCCTGGCCATGTGATAGGTGCAGAGCCCCCTGGTCCGCTCATGACAAAAGATGCTGCCCTCTTCTTCATTTGTCCCCCTTTAACGAGAACACAGTGTGGTCCGCCGCGAAAGAGAGAGGGAGAGTGGAGGGTGGTTATCTGTGTGTGTGTTTATGTGTGTCTCTGTGTGTGTAATAAGCTGTTATTGTGCCGTCAACGTCTGACTCAGTGTCCCAGAGTCAAAGAGCAGCACACAGGAGAGAGAGAGAGAGAGCTGTCGCGTTGGAGTGGAGGGGACTCAAACTGCTGCTACAAGCATGCTGCGATTATTAAATCCTAACGGCCATTCATTACATATTGCTGAAGGTTCACGGAGTCAAAATAGTGCTGTGATTATTTTTTTATGGCACTGATGACGGTGGAAAAGCTTCTGTGAAGTGAAAAATGTCTGTAATACTTTTGTGCCTTTATGAATCCACGACTTGCAAACAACATTTTGAAGTTAAATCCAATAGGCCAGTGAACATTCACATCTCTAAACATGCCCCAGATCAATCTCATGATCAAAGCTTCGTTTTTAGTATAAAAGATGTCATTTCTTCCACTTTAAGTCTCTCAATCAAAACAATTAAAACAAAAGACGTAGTTTGAAGACGAACTTGTGACGTGGTGCAAGATCGTGGGAGTTGTCCTCGTTGTTAAATCACCACCGTTGCAGCTGAAAATCTGTCTGACGTGACTAATTTTTTTCTTCCATTTAGTCACTCTCTGACTATCCTAGAAGTTATAGAGACTGGGGACCAAATAAAATGCACCGTTAGCTTCAGTAAAATTTTTACAGATTGTTGCAGATCTCTGGGTATGAACATGGTTGCAAACATTTGGGGTAAAGTAAGTACAAACTCAAAAAAATATTTAGCATAGGTCTTGTTTGTTTTTAGACATTTCAGTTCTTAAATGTTTCACGTATCATGTCTTTAATATTTCAAGAGGCATCCTAGGAACATTACACACCCACATACTTCCTAAAGAAAGATCCTTTATTATATAAAAGCCTGTACAAATGAAATGTGTCATCCATTATAAAAATGGAATTATAGCATAGTGCTCACTGATTTATTTATTAGGTTCATGGATGGATCTGAAATAAACCAGATCACTAAATACTTAATAGGGCAATAAACACATTATATTTTTTTGGCACTAACTTGCCTAATTGTAAGCATATTGTTTGTGCGTCCATGTGTTATTTCGAGCGAGAACACGGCTACAAAAAGCAACTTCAACACTGATATTCACATCCCGACTTGCTCCACACATGTTCACCTTCCTGTTCAGCTTTTTTTGTGAAATGCTCACCGATGACCACACGCGATAATAGTGAAACGGCATCATAATTACTCAGTAAGGCTCAAATAACATCTGTTTACAGCTATCAAATAACAGCTCAACACTTCATATGTTTGCTTGGACGAAAGAAGCAGATGACGATGACACTTGAGAACACCTGTGCGGATGTTGGGCGGAGACTTTGAGAAGAAAAATGTTAACAAGTTAAGAGTAACATTGAAACTTAACTAAGCAACGTATTCAGAAAACTTTCCTTTATTCATTCCAAGGTTATTCTCGCTGCTGTTTTGTTTCAGCCATGTTTTTCCTCTATTATTACATGGGCTTAAAGATATGTGCAATGTGCAATGTGCAATTTTTATTTATACACGACCTTGTTGTGAAAGGCACAATGAATTCGTTTTCACTGGTACATAAAAATGCTCGGACTCTGATCGCTAATGCTGAGATATTGATTGCCGGTCCTTGCTGCAAAATGGCTTATTAAATTAAACGTCTGCATGAGTGAATGGGAGGGTTGTTTGTGGCTGGCAGAGGGTGTAATATGATTTACGGGGCTGAAAAAATAAAATACTTGCTGCTTTTGGGCCGTGAACTTACGTAACAAATTCAGCGGATGGAGCTTGGAGGATTAGACGGTAGAGATTTAAGCTAAACTATTACAAAATATCACTGTCAATCAGTCTAATATACTGATTACTACTACTGTATTAATATCCTGCAGCGACTTTGTGGGGTTAGACAGTAAGTAACTCTTAAAATCCCTCAAACACCTCAAATCAAGGCTTCCAAATTCCAAATAAGTTGATGTTTAATACGAATGAGACAGTCATCTCACTTGATTAACATGCACTGATCTGTGCTATGAAACCCCCGAGACGCACATAACAGGTTTGGTTGCTCCCAGAGAGAAATTGATCTTGGGGTCAAGGTTGAAGAGTATACAGACACTGCTGTGGTGCTAACTGAGGCTTTTCTATGATACTACTGAGATGCACTTAAGTGTCTGAGGCCGTGAAAGAAGTGAATGCCAGCCGTGATGTTTTCCTTTCTTTGTCACAAAAGATTCAACGACCGTGCGTAGTGACGACCTCGCACTTCCACTTGCTGCTGCCTTGATCCATTTAAACGCAGACGACGTCAGCCGCGTCTCGAAAAATGTCTCTCTCACACCGGCACTCCATCAAAAGACGCATTGTAAAATGTCAAGCAGCGTGAGTGCCAGCGGAGGCAAAATGTCAGCTGAACGACGTCAGTCACCGAAAAAGTCGAGAGGGAGATATTTTTGAGGCCGCTGACGTGCTTGACTCAAACAACGGAAAAGCTGCTTTTAGCCACACGGGCGACAAGTGAAGGAAGAGTGTCGGCTCGACACAGCTGGAGTGCCGTGAAATTTTGCTCGGACATTCATGGTGCCCGGAGAAGTTTCCTCTGATGCACTGATGCCGCAATAAGGTTTTGTTAGAAATGTCTCGACAACTATTGGCTAGATTTATTTTGAATCGTCACTGCCAGAAAAGTGACATATGGCACCATTTGACAGATAACATAGAGGCAGTTAAGCCTCTAAACTCCCACGTTTAGGACAGAGATCTTCAGATGAACAGACATCTTTGCAGACTGCCTGACACTCCTCATCGCCCGTAGTGAATTTCATTTCTAAAAACAGTTCACGTTGCATCTGTTCCCGATGCAGTTCATCAAGTCCCCTGATCACAGATGGATACGTAAAAACAGAAATATTCCAAATACTAATGTCGCCAGCATTCTAGGCCTTATTTCCTTAATTTTGCAGATGTTGCAAACAGGTTTTATCAGTGTTAAAAACAATCTAATGGCCGTGGGAGAAACATCTGCAAACGAACCAAATAATGCCGTTCAGGTCAGTGTTTTGGTGGAGCTTAGGGAGAAGAGGAGGTGGAGGAGTTATTGTCACGATGAAGCTTATTTGCACAGGGAAACCAGGAGGCGTGAAGCGAGAACAGAGGCTTAATGGATCAATGTGTGGCGTAAGAGTGATTCTGCAGGGGGAGGACGAGTGGGAAGTTGAGGGAGAAAGATTGTGTGGGGAAAAAAAAAATAACAGGCGAGATGAAGAAGGTATGGGACGTCTGGCAGGAGTCTTGTCCTTTAGTGTAGTGCGAATGAATAATGGGCTTTAAAAGGCGGAGTAGCCAAGAGAGAGCGGATGCCAGAGAGAGGAGCAGCACTGTCGCTCACTTTCCCCACAGCTGTGAAGAAGCCTTTAGGCCCGGGTCTCTTTCTCTGAGCCTGGAGCGGAAAAAAGCACCTAAACGCACTCAAGTCATTACTGGAAGAAGACGGCAATGTCGGTTTCTTGTCAGCCTGCTCAAACAGTGTATTTTCCCTCTTTGCTGTTTGATTGAGTGTGATTTAATATTGCTTCCCTTGCTAGTCGGCAACAGAAATACTATACATTTATTTATGATTTGATTAAAGTGCACATTTAAATGACATATTTCCAAAATTTGCAAAGAAACATCATGTCCTCAACGTCGTTATAACCGATCCTGTCTGATTATTTTCTACCGTATGTTGCTATGTGATTGCTTTCACCCAATGCAAATGCTGTTGTTAAAGTCAGATCTTGGGAATGGAGCTGTGGTCATGTTTTGGGTGATAATCTTCAACATGGCACTGCATAAATTCTAACACGTTTCAGCGGCATTTAAAAGACAGTTATTGAAGAACGTGATTAATGTTTTTTGTTTAATCCCACAGATTCAGTGTTAGTATTTGACGAGTTGTGAATGAGACTCAACAATCTAAACTGTTTTACAGATTTGACCTCTAAATTCGAATTTCTTTTGGACTGTTTCTGGGTTTTGTCCTACTTTTAAACCACTCGACCAATCTAAGCTTGAACTTCTATTCACATGTAGGGAAACCACTTGTCTCCAGTCAACAACAGCCTCCCGTGCATCCAGAGAGACGGACGAGAGCTCAGGGTCAGGCTGTTTTAAAGACGCAATAGAGACATTGTTTGCTGACCAGAAGGAGAATGAAACTCCACAACTGCTCGTTAGACGGCATCATCGGTCGACCTGATTTAGAGTGACCTATAAATTGGAACTCGTTGTCTCGCTGCTGCTGCCGTTGTCATTGGGATGATCTGCGCCTGACCGATGAGGCCGGGATCACATTTCCCTCGGTTTCCATCTCAGGTTAACTGAGTCCACTCCAGCTCTGTGTCAGCGAGGCTCAGCCAAGCAACACACGGGCTTTAAATGAGGAACACAGATCCAGTTTTCCACCCATTACTGAGTTTCAAGTGTCCGCCGCTGCTAGCCAGCTCCACGTAGCCGTGACACCGATTCAAATTACAGCACGTGAAGAGCAAGCAGAGATTTCCCCCCGTGTTGTGCTAGGTAGACTACACGAGGGGCTTTGTACCTTAAGTACACATTATTTCCTGTGTTTGTTGTTGTGTTGTTCGGGGATCAGATGTTCCGCTCGGTTTCACATTCGCAGTACACTCTGCTCATTGAACCTCTTCACCCTGCTCATCATTCTGAATATGCTGCGTTTTTGAGGATAATCCGGACTGAAACGCAGTTATTATTTACGCTCGCTCAAAATCAAAATCAAAACTTTACACAACCTGACAGCTGTGAACAAACCTGTCGATCTTTCGGTGGATGAAATCTGGAAATCTGAATATTCTCCCTGTGCTCTCGACGCTCGCCGATCAATGAATCCTTTGGATTGACATATTTTCACATGCAGGGAGTGAGCCGGGGGAAGGGCACGTGCTCATTGATTAATCGATACGGAGCCAGGAGTGCACAGCTGCCAGACTATAACTAATAACAGCACCAGGACTTTGTAATACTGTCCTCTCTTGTTAATGTGGAATAGCTGTCAAATTATATGTCAAATGGCCACCGCTGGCTGTAAGTGGTGTGGGTTTTTTTTTCCGTGCTGTGTGGAACACAGAGGAATAATTCATTCTCTCGGGAACTCGTTTCCCCTCTCATATTTTTTGAGGATCATGCACTTTCCAGTAGGGTACAGATATTAACCTTTAACAAATTTCTCTCTGCATGCATATTAGTAGCATTTAAGCCTTTTATCAATGAGGTCTTGCTCATAGCTAACTTACTAGTAGAACCTGTGTGGGATGATAAGTGTCAAACAACTCGTGATGCTAATAAATAGTTGGTTAATGGTTGATAAGTATTATCCTTTGTATTTGATCTTGAACTCTTTTAATGCATCATATTTAAAGAGTTGATATTCGATGTTTATGCCCTGGCCGTTCCACTACCTCCAAGCAGACACTAATTCAGGAGAGCCGAGAGTTATGATAGCTTCCTGCACCAACCCCAGTTTTCAGGATTCTGCTGCCCTGAGCAGGAATATGGTCTGTGATGCTTCAAGGTCCAGACAGTAATATCAGGATCTTTTAAATATTTAAAGGTTAACGCAACCAAACTTTTGACAAACAGCTGAGCTTGAGCAGGTCACCCCTGTTAAATCCAGCGACCACCTTCTTGGTTATCAAACGCATATTTACACAATCAAATCTTTGACACGTGGTAACAGAACCCCGGGCTCGCTGATCTTCATTAAAGACTGAGCCGCAACGATACAATCTGGTGTCGTTGCCATGTGAGCTTTTGTCTTCACCCCCGAGCAAAAAATCGTTCACATTTTTTGCTTCCTCGTCTATCTCTGTCCATATTAATTTCACACACACCTCCTTGCACCAACGCGCACGTACAGGCTGAACGTTTGCAGTTGCAATGTTGCGTAACTTCGGCTCACAAATAAGTCAGATTAATCTTAATTTATTCCAGCAACTGTGAGTCACATATTAATAAGTGAGGACGAGCTGCACGCAGGCACCGGTTTGTTTTGTTTCTTCACATGGCAGAGATGGCGCTGGCTCAAATACAGTCGCTTTGGTTAAAATGGTTTCGCAGAAAGTGCATATCATGTGTCGCGTTTGCTAAATTCTGTCCTTGTTAAAATGTTCCACATGTCGCCTCACAGGTTTCTCCCTGCGCCAAACTCTGCCGAGGAAAACGAGTGCAAAGACAATGAATAAATGAATGAGATTGTTGTTCTGACCAGTAGTTTCCATTACCTCTGCCTCTTTGTCTGCTCACTTGGGAACACCACGAGCACAGTTCCTGACTTAACAGATCTGACCCTGCTGCCTCTTTTCTGTGTGTGTGTGTATCAGGTACAACAGCCAAGCATGTGGTGTTCCTGGCGGGGAACACGGCGAAGCACGGCCTCCGCTGCAAAGCCTGCAAGATGAGCCTCCACCACAAGTGTGAGAACGGAGTGGGACAGCAGCGCTGCATGGGCAAGCTGGTGAGATGCATGACACAGAATAAATTAAGATGATATAGACGGTACATTTGTCTCTTTGCTGTCAACAGTTTGGGAGATTCTGAGCTTCAGGAATATAATTACTGATGTCATTAGCAACAAAAACAGACACATTAGAATTGGCTGTCGGACCGTTTCCCACCAGAATGTGCTTATTCAGAAAATCACACTCTATGTGTGAGTGTGCTGGTACATCTGTGACCACCATCCATCCTCGTCACCGTCCTCATCATCGTTATATCATCACTCTGTCTGTCGGAGCGTTAGATAATAGTAATGCCAAAATGCTGACCCCTCCAGTATAAACCATTAAATCAGGATCAATACAATCACCCCGAGGCTGCTTCATAACCACTATTGAAGATGTCACACCACCACGCAATGGTCTTATGATGTGTTTGGCATTTCGAGGTCTCAGCCCTGATGTCTCTTTTTTAATATGTTAGTTGAGCCTCGGTTGCTTGTCAAATTAAGGGGGTGTGAAATAGTGTTTGGAATAATTAGCACGTCATTAATTGTTCAATTTCAGCTTTTATATCACTCGCAGAAGGAGTAAGATTGTGAAAACTTTTCAGAATCACAAAGATGGGACATGTCGGCCCCGGTACGCTGCTGTTGAAGATGAATTACATTTATCTTAACTTCCAGGTGTGTGTTTCATGTTGTGTTCAGGTGGATTAGGGACACCAGTGAATAGTTTGGCACACAGTGTACTGGAGCAAAAGACTGGAGCTACCATTGACATAGCCTGTTGATATTTTCTTTTGCCTTCAGTTTCTAGGATTCAAGGCAACTATAAATACCTTTGCATAATTCATACTAAACCCTTCAGGTTCCTACATTCTGCATATTTTCAGATTCATAACTTTTTGTTGGGTGTCTACGAGAAAATGTTTAAAAGCTTTAATATTCAAAAAATTCATTATTATTCTCATGCTAACCATTGCTGCAGCACCTCTATTCACCCTCTGTCTAAGTGATCCCCCCCGAAAAGTCCAGTGTGCTCCGATAGGTCATCTTTTACAGGCCTGAGGTGGCACCACCCAACGTGTTTTTGCCGGGGGCATAGCTGAGGGTGGTGACAGTATAGTTGTGACAACACAACCTTACAGAAGTCCTGACGGCACTTTCAAAGGCACAGTTTCTGAATAAGGGCTATGGAAAGAGCTTTTTGATACATTTGCAGTATTTGTGTAAAATCTAGGTCTGCTTTATGATCAAAAAGACATGGAGAAATCTTACTTTCTGAATCATATATGTGATCTTTGAAAGTTCAGCCAATAAAGTCCTCTTAACCCTTTTGAAAACCTTACTGGAAACCTTGGTCAACCATTAAATTCGATTTTCTTAGTCCGTGAAAAGCTGGAGAAACAAGGTTTACGTGTCATCTTTCCATTTTTCGGTCATTTTGTATGATTATCAGAAGTCTATGAGATGCATCTTTGGAGTTTTGTTTGGCAGTAAATACATAAGATGCTTTAATTTCAGCAATTTGCTTCCCTGTGTCGTTTCATACAAGCAGTTTTTCTGCTAATGAGCTCTAAATGGGAGCCATAACAGAACCTTAAATTGCAGCCGGAGCTGATGGGTCAGGTTAAAACGTGCCAAAGTGTTGACATAAAAAACTAGAGAAAAACTGTCCCATTGAGTGAGACAGGGAATTTATTTCATAGTCGGTAGAGTTAGTAAGTCAGATTTTCATTGTCATTACCGCATAAGACAGAGTTAATGACCCTGTGCTCTAATAAAACCCCCCCCAACTTAAATACCATAGACTGTTGTAACACACTTTCTGGGGGCGTGTTCTCATTATTGGGTGATGATAATTGAGATCGGGGTCTATAATGTGATTTACTATCACCGTCGCCCCTAACCATCTGCGGGCCTGCATCACAATGAGACTATTTGGCCGTGGAGTCGGGATGGGCTGAGTGTCTTTACTAGTGAGGGTTCAGTTGCACCAGGGAAAGCCAGCGCCAAGAAAATGCTTTCACCTCCATAGCGGTCCAGCAAACTGGCAATCAGGACTGAACTGGGACTCTTTAGTCATTCACACACATCCCACACTGAACAGAGGGAGACTGTAGCACTGTCAGGTTACATTACGTGTGATTTTCTACCTTTTTTCTTGCCTTGTTCCTCCACAGTATCCGACTGAGCGTCCCTCGATTAATTTGGCTGGAATTAGTTGAGGAAATTTGAAACAGTTGTTAATGAGCAAGAGAAAAAAAAGGAGGGCCCATCTCAATAACTCTCTCCTTCCCGATTGTGACGTCTTCTGCCCACGAGAGGGACGAGGCCCAAAGATACGATCGGCTCTCAGGAGTGGAAAATGAGGTCGAGGGGTCAGGCATAAAAAGGGAAGTTTCCCCCAGAGGAGTCGAGCTCTAAATTCGACTTACTCTAAACTTGGACACGTTGTAGCCATGCTTGTTTCTCTTGGCTTGAGAACCCCTTCAGCAAAGAGAGCACGTTACCTCATGCATCTGAATCTTTATAAACCACTAAACTGGTGTCTTCTTTATTAGGGTTTCCGAGCGCCATGTAACAGTGACAATTAATTCATAACAAAAATAAGTAATATTCAACACGCAGGCTTTCGTGATTCATCTACTTGGTTACATAACATTACTTGATTATAAGCTTTGGCAACATTTAGCCAATCATACTGTTTTTATCTATTTCAGAGGCTCTGTGAAGAAAAATAGTTGGATTTTCACTTACTTATCGAGTCAGGTTGACCCCTTGGAGCTTCTGGGAGACCTGCCAATCCGGATCGGAACATGATTAATAATCAATATGTGTCAGTTTACGCGTGAGTCACTTCCCGACATGCTCTCAGTTACTAACCAGAGAGAGATTAGCCCCGCCACAGTGCTTTATACTACGCAAGGCACTCAATCTGCAGCTGTGACACGATTCAGTCAGTAGCTTTACTGATTCAGAACCTTGCTTGTGCAGACTTAATGATTCACTCATGAGTTGCTGTTTTTTTTTTTTTAAGGATAATGCTTATCACGCACAGACCAACAATAGCGGAGAGATGCCGTTTGTCGCCATCACAATGGACAATCAGTATCCAGATTCTCCCTCTGTTTTGGTTTCCGTCGTGCCCGGTTTACACAACACAAAACACTTGTTAGAAGGCGGCCTTGAGCACGACTCTTATTCGAGAGTTTCAAAGTTTGTTCAGAGACTGACAGAGGAAGAATCTCATTTTAGGTCACATATTATACACCATGTACAGCATGGTGAAACTGGGGCTCTGTATTTTAACAGCAGTAGGCGGTCCTTGCGCCCAGGGGGACCAACTCCCGATCTGGGGAATCGACACTCCGGAGTATCCAGAGTAAAAACCCACACAAGTACAGGGGGAACATGCAAAGGTCCTGTCTCAGCGGGATTCGAACCCATGACTTTCTTCCTGTGAGGCAACACTGCTTAAATGAAAGCATTCACCACGTACATGTTCTCTTCAGTACATGCTACGGTCGAGCGATTAGTTAAAAATGTTCAACTGGCCACCATCAGCCCAAGAGCCAGCAATTGCCGATATATTTGCAATTATCCCCACCCCCAGTTTCAGCTGGGAGATGTGTGTAAGAGGTGAGTTCCCTTCATTCCGCAAGCGCTCATTTATACTTTATGTATCACTTAACAAATAAACTTGCAAAAGTCAAGAAAGAAAAACAAAAAAAAACACAACCGAACATCTAAGACGAGCTTAAATGCCTTGTTAACCCTTCATAGACGCACACACAAAACTGTCTCGAAAAACTACCAGCTCTGGTTTGGTTGAAACAAACCTGCCATTCAAAGAGTTATATGGGAAAATGTTCCTGCTTTACGCACAGTTTGTCTCATTCCTTGGATGTAGATCATTGAATGTGCGAACATAAATTGACAAAAGTTGCCCAAAAAACAGAAAGGCTTACCTGATTTTTTATTTTTTTTGTCCACGTCTGTCTCAACATCAGTGTGGTCAACGAAGTCACTGCCGGATTCAGTGAGTGGTGTCTCTTGTTTGCAGCCAAGTGAACCAGATGGGCCCAACAAGTGTGCACCTTTCACCTTTCTCCTAATTGAGTTTTCCCCCCAAAAGCCTGACATCTCAGTTATTCAGATGAGCCTGAAGAGCTCAAGGGTTGCTTATTTTAGCTGTCTCCTCACAAGAAGTGTCAAATGAAAAATTAAGACTGATTTGCGATGCAGATTTCACCACCTGCCACTTGAATCCTTGAAATGTAAACTAACTGAGAGAAAAGGCAGTCCTTTGGCTTCAGGTCTGACTGCTGCCTGTTCAGTAAAGAGTGAAGGTTGTTGTAATCAGGAAACATTAATCTTACTTAATGTAGTCATTAAATGTCTGAGTGATTATCCAGGACTTCTTCCGGGAAAAACAACAGAGAGAAAATGCAACAAAAAAAGGTTTATACATCATTCACTAGCCAGTGTGCTGCAGATGACATCATGTCTGCAGGAATTGAAGAGAATTTCCATCTCCTGTATTTCTTCTGTACTTAAGAAGGATTCAAAAGTGATGTGGAAGTATTGATTGGCTAGGAAGCAGCGAGATAATGGATATATAAATGATAAATGTTTGAGGGCCTTGAGAGATGGGAGGCGGACATGACGGGAGGATAAATTACGACAGTGACACCAGTCTGTTCGTGTCCGGCGCAGTGGACCGCCTGAACCGACTCAACTCTATGTGTAACAATCTAGCCGTTCATTTACGACGGTAACGCGCGATTTGAACATGAGTAAAATTGAGTGGAACTGAAGTTGCGCCTCAGCCTCGGGGTGGTGCAGTTCTGTGTGTGGACGGGGTCTGACGTCATATTGTAAACAGAAACAGACCCTATAACATCTTTGTCTCGCTCCCACCCTCCGTCTGTCTCTCTCGAACTTTATACCATTCCGTTTGTTTTACAATGCATGTTGCATGTTTGACTATTTAAATACCATTGTGCACATTTTATTAGATTTTCTTGCACTGTTCAGTCTACTGAGTTTGCAGTGTGAAGTACAGTTGTTGTGATTTATCCAAATGCAAATGTCCGACCTCAGTGTTGCAGAACTTTTTCTCTGTGAGGTCAGTTGTGCTCGGAAACGGATCAGCTAAACAGAGTTGCGTTCAGTATTTCAGTGTCAGATGGCTAATGTCTGTCGCCTCTCTCTGTCTCTCCTCAGCCAAAAGGCTTTCGGCGGTACTACAGCTCCCCGTTACTGATCCAGGAACAGTATGGCTGCATTAAAGAAGTCATGCCGATCGGTGAGAAGCATAAAGAACCACTTCTCCACAGCTGTTTTGCAAGATTTCCCTACCTGGATATTATAAATCACAACATGACTGTCCTGGAAGCTTCCAGGTGACACTTATTTGCCATCAGCTTGTATCATGTCTTGTTTCTCCTCTAAAGCCTGTGGCAACAAGGTGGACCCTGTGTACGAGGCCTTGAGGTTCGGGACGTCGCTGGCACAGAAGGCCAAGCGGGCCAGCGGCTCTGAGTCTCCACACAGAAACTCGGTAAGAGACATCCATCATGTCGGGTTGTGTTTTGTTTTTATCCTGTAAATGCTAAATACTGCCACCGTCTCTGTTTAAACCCAAACACAGATAAATTGCACACGAAGAAAGTGGCTTCCAGCTTTATATCTCCTGTCACACCACAACGTGCGCGCAAGACACGTGACGCCTTGTAGATTATCGCGGTTCAGTGAAATGCTTCCTATATTTTGTGCCACTGCAACAGACATAGCGTAGCTGATGGTCTAAATAGATACTGCCACTGCGGGGCTGTAAACACTACCAATAAAGGCAGTCTTTCCCAGGCGCTGATGAGGGAAAATGTCGGCGCAAACACTCATGTTACAACTCTGAAGATGGACTCGACTGATTGCAGAGCTCCACTCCCTGGCCTCCTTTCCACTTCTGTGTATGTAATGCGCAAAGGAAATCTGTCTTTCATAGCTTATCACTTCTAATGTAAGCTAAGCTGTATGCAGTCTGGATGCATGCCTCCCTATGAGGACATCTGAAAGCTGTTGGGTTGGGGCCATCCTGTCCTGTCCTGTGCAGCTGTTAGTGAATGGGTGTGTGTGTGTATGTGTGTGTCGTTGCAGGCTCATGGAGACAACGTGATCTCAACAGGGGTTATGATAATAGTTTCCAAATGCAGACTTAGACACAGCGTGTTTGCTCCACTGCAGGTTTCTCTAGAATAGCTGGTTAGTCTGTGAAAGCGGATGAATTTTAGCTAGTTTTGTGCCTGGAAATCTAAAGGGATCTATCCCTCTTCGATCTGATAAAGGAGTTCAGGCCTTGATAATCATTGGCATCTTTGTCTTCTTCTATCTCCATGTCTATCTCTGTCTATCTATATCATCATTTTGTTCTGTTCTATCTAATCGCCACAGACCAACGACTTGGATAAAGTTCCGGAGGAAGTGGTGGCTCACAGCAGCAGGCAGGAGCTGTCGAGAAAACACAGCGACGATGGTGAGTGTGTGTTGCGGTACACTGTGTGCGTCTGGATCAAAGCCATGTAGTGACACAGGGAAAAAACACACACTGTTACTTCTCTTCCCACAAGAGAGTCTGGGAAGGTTACAACATCAAATTCTCGTCCAGTGAGCCAATAAATTAGGTTCTTTACTTTTTTCCACTGAAGTACAATCACTCTTTTTTGCTGCATTGCTGTGAACCTGCTATATAATCACTTGTAGAAAGAAGCCTACAGAAACATTTGGACCCTTTTTTTTGTATCTGCTTTGTGTGCAGCTCTTGATTTAATGGTGAGTAGGTTTATTTGAGCTGCACAATAGTCTCTGTGGTGACGGGGCAAGGCACTGACCCTTTACAATCTGGAGCATTGACTCTGACTGGCGAGGGCTGAACTGCGAAGATACAAAGGTAGACCTTGGCATTTGAAATGCTATTTGAAGCAAGACTACAATGCTGCTGGACTGTTCTCATCAGAGAGTAGCACCTGACCCAACAAAGGAAGGAAAGAGTACATTCTTGGCCTGTGCCACATGCCGGCCACCAAACTGCTCCAGTTTTCTTGAAAGTGTGTGGGTTACTGCAAAAAAGACAACTATGGTCAGTGAAACGCTGTCTTCGAATATTTGGCACAGCGTAGATATTTATGAATCATCATGTTTTTGGTGACATTTTTGATATAGGGCAGACATCAAGCCAACTGCACACAAGATAAATCATAATCAAGCCGGTTGATTGCAATGTTTGTGACGTCACAGTAACTTTCCCATGATCTTTCCCGTGGTGCCACTTTCCTATTAAGGGCTGAAAAAAATAGCAAAGATATCTTCCTTTTTATGTTCCCAACATGTAATCTGATCAACACATTGCAGCTTGTTTATTTAAATGGTTGTTGATTTTGTAATTTATTCTTTCTTTCTTGGTTTTCTTTTCTTTTCTTTTCTTTTTTTTCAGTTTTCACAGTCATTGAGAACGGGACGGAGAATTACAACCAGCCAGAGAGTAAACCTGAGGATTTGCCGGTGAGAAACCAACTTCTTCTAACACCTGTATTTTATTAACGCCAACAATTTGACCGAATTGAACAGGAAGTAACTTAACAATAACAATTCTCTTCGCTAAAATTATTACTACTACAAGGAGTTTTAAACTGCTTATGTAACCGTCTCAATTGAATACTGATGCCTGTCTACGACCTACATAAGCAAACAAGAGCATCAGTGAGAAAACTTGCTATGTCTATCTAACTATTATAGTTATTCTTAATGCCTGTCACCTGGTCGGGTTCTGATTTGTCCACATCTGATAACTCATAAACTTAAATAGTTTATGAGTTATCGGATGTGGACTAAGTGGCAGACTTGGCAGAGTGAAAAAAGAAAAACAAAGTTCACCATTGTCATATTACAGTTGTTGATCTTACATAGCTACAAATAGATAAGTTATCTCACCACTGTGATGAGGTTTTAAGAAGAAAAATAGTATTGAATTGCACTCAGAAGACTGCCCAACAGTCCCCTTTTGATACCATCCACCTAAATGTGCCATGCATTATTCCCAGAGAGATTAACGAAAATTCCCTGATCTGTCCCTATATCTGGATCTGCACCAAAAATTTATTGGGTCTATTCTGGGCCGACACCCATTCTCCATCCAAGTTTCGTGGAAATCTGTTCTGTAGTTTTTGTGTAATCCCATTGACAAACCAACAAATCCGCCAACAAAGGGAGTTGGCCAGGTATAAACAGGACCTCCTTGGCCGAGGTAACTTTGGTGCATCTTTCTTTCATTTGCTTTCAAAACCAATGCATGTGCTAGCCAGGTCAAGGTTTTTATGACAAGAGTGGAAACACACCAGATTTAGGTCCTTGCAGCAGCTTTAAGTGTCTTGTATTTTCTGGAAATCAGTATAATTTTTAACAGTTATCCAGCAGTTGTAGTGAAAGTCATACTACTCGATTTGGCCCACAAAAAAATGTGATCCTTCAATTTATCTCAAACACAAACAGAAACACATTTTAAAGTCAATATTTTCAAAGACAAAGAAAATCTGCTGCCCTGTGAGGAAATTTACAAGTCAACCTTTCACTTTTACATTCATCCTCAGTTTCTTAGTTTCTTACAGTAACGTGTTAGTGGTGCAGTCTCAAGACCTCTGAGAACGACTCCGCTCACTGACCACTGCCTGAACTCCGCTTGGTCACTCTGAGAACTGATACCAAGCCAGTCCCTCTTGCGTCCATTAAGCACGCTGCGCTCGCTTCCCCCCCCCCGCCTCCATCGTCACTGCTGAATTTCCCAGGACTTTGATGGAAAACTTCTCTTCCTGCTGTAACAAATCACATCCGAGCTGACACGATCACTGGCCTGTACCGATAGAGAGAAGGCCTGACCTTACAGTGATGTTTGGATCTGCAGCTCTGGGGCCTGTGCTGCTGTTTTTTTTTCTCCCTGCAGTGAAGATGCAGTGCTGATTGTGCACAATTCATGCTTGTGAAAGAAAAAGGTTAAACCTCTGTGAATATCTCTCCCCCCTCCCCCCGCAGAGTAACGATGAATATTTCATGGGCAGATTTCAAAACCGTTCCTCTTTCTTTCTTTCTTTTCAGCTCCCATAGTGGGATTTGTGGGAGAGATGCTCTCAGTATCAGTGTTCTCTGTACATATTTTCGATGGGCCGCCATCTATCCTGTTTACTTTTATAGTTTAACGTGTTTATCTCCATTGTCAACAGTGGAAAAAGACCAGAGATACTTGGGCAAACACAAAAAAGAACAAATAACCATACAAGGCAAAAAACAATACAAAAACATGCATGCACACACACATATACACACACACACACACACACACACACACACACACACACACACACACACACACACACAAACACACGAACACACACACACACACCTATTCTCTGCAATAGCAGCCACACTCTCCATTTCGGGGGAGAGACCTGAAGTGAATTGTTATCAGGCTGGACCGAGCACAGCTGGCAGCGGGGCTGTTTGTCTGTCAGACGACAGGTCCATTAGCCCGGGCTGGAGGACAGACAGATGGAGGCTCCGCGGGGTAATGAACGAGGAGAAAAACGCTCGAAAAACTGCCTCTTCACCAGAGACGGAGAGTCCAATTTGAGATGAGAGGCTCACACGCACAAACGGGACACACACGCAGTCACACACAGGATGCCCATCTGTTCACACTTTTCAGGTTTAGTGTTAAACTACACCGAGATCAATTGACGGTAAAATGGTCTGGCTCAAGCTGTGGTTTCTGTTTGGTCTGATTCTCTGGTTTTCCGGAAGCGTAATTTTGGTGTAGGTGGCGCTCTCTTTGTTTGTCTGCTCATTGGAGGCAGCTTCTGTGCCTCCAAACAGATTCCAGGAGCTTTTTATGTTGCCAGAAGTATAACGTGTGTCCGACAGCCGAACTACTGTTAATGGAATAATTAACTCTTAAAGCTGAACTAATCAATATTTTTGGATGGCCAGTCAATCAAATTCAAACATTTAATGTAAAAGATGTCGCTCGTAGTGTCAAACCCAAAAAGCTATGACCAGACTCTGCAGTTTCTCTCGTCTCTGTGGAGCGTTTTATTGACTTTTAGCTCTTTGTTTTGGCCCACGACTCTACAGTCTTGGCTTTGTCCAAACGATGGAGCAAAATGGAGCGAGAGGGAGGGTGAATATTGGACTTACAATCGGCAGGTGTCCAGAAACACAAATCAAATATTGCTCTGCGTCCTCCAGATATGTAAATAGGCAGCTGTTGGCTAACATGCTCACCATGAGAACAAGGTGAGAATATGTCAGACCATCTACAGGTTGTTTTTCTACCCCCAAGTGGGCCAAACAAACAGTTACTGCAGATTTAAAGGAATGCACTCTTTCTGTTTTTCATTTTTTTCCTCGCACATTGTCCCTCACCTCAATTATTGCCTTCTTTTTTTCAATAACTCACTTAGAAAGGAGGCTGTCATCTCGGCCTTGCCCTACCTCTCATTCAGTTTTTCAGGCTCCCGTGGCACCAAGAGCCTCTCGAGGCCAGCGAGCAGCCCTTAGTTAGCTGTAATAGATTGCCACTGCTTGATTTTGTTGTTTTGAACCCTGAGGCCACAGAGGCAGTTTGCCTCGTGGCCGCCGTTAACTCGACCCATCCATCAGGCGCATTGCCAGTCCACATGGGTGACACTCGGGGAGCCACAAAAGACCTGAAAACACTCCTCTTCATTACCACAGTGCCAGGAAGATGGCAAATTCTCCTGTTGCCTTGGAAAAAAACAGCCATTAGTGTGTCTTAAAAAGCTATTCTTCATAGCTTCTGACTAAATTCCCCTCCATTATGAAGAAAACGGGACAAGTTATCATTTGGAGGGATTTCAGGGACGCAGCAGGCAGGATTCAGGCGCAAGGTACCGGTGATGAAAAAACACCCACCAGTTTTGTGAGCAGGTGTGAAGAGCAGCAGGATGTTCGGCGCGTCTCCCCGCTAATCGTGCTAACACTCTCCCGACAACTTCCTCCCCACCCACAGCCCTGTCCTGTTTTAACTTCCTGAGCGTTCACGAAAGCCCGGTCCCTCTTCTCCCACTCATGTTGACGGAGGATTAGAAGGAACAGATTGCAGAACAACTTAAGCATCTCCGCGGTCTATCAGTGCACTGTAAACAAGGGCTTCTCCTGCCTATGTGGATGCCAGGAGACTATTTTCAGATGCGACTGCGAGGGAAATAACAATAGAGAATATGGTGTTGCATTGTATTTGTGTTGTCTGTGAGCTTTGTTTGACTTTTTCCTTCTCATTCCCCGAGACTTCATGGAAACCAAATGTGCGCGTTTACGTATCTCCATGTGTGTTTTTTGGCGTCTAGCTGGAGCAGAGCCAGCTGCAGAAAGACGTCCTCAAGCTGAACACCTACGTGGCCTTGCACAGCTACACTCCCCAAGACAGCCACGACCTGGAGATGAGGTTAGTTTACACGCACTGGAACTCACCTGTCGCATGTGATTAAGAAATTTGGTTACAACACCCGCTTTCAATAGTCAGTGCGCTTACATGACGCTCAAGAAAAACGAATTACTGGCTTAGTCCGACTTTGATTGGATTTTTAAGGTGCATGTATACACCTTAGTCTGACTAAGATCGGACCGGATCAGATTTCTATAGTCGAATTAAGACAGCTAGATTATTCGATTGATAGTCGTATTATTCGTGCATGTAAACGTTACATCAGATCGGATCGGATTTTGCGTTCTGCGCAGGCTCGAGATTTTTTCCCCGGGGCCGTGAGCCGGAAGTAGAAGGAGACGATTAGTCGTGTTGTTGCCGGAAATAGCAAACAACACGATGAATCTTTTCCTCCGAAATTGCCGCAAGCAAGAGCGCCATTGTGCATCTAGTTTGTGTAATTATCATGTACACCATATACGAAATGTACAAAGCTGTAGCTTCGTCTTGTTCTTCGTGCGCCATCTTTCTCGAATGCCGAGGCAGAGTTTGTTGTTGCTGGTGATGTAAAGAGGTCAGCCGGAGGTGGCTCTATTACCACTAGTTGAAATGGGTACAGCGCCACCTATCGTACCGCGGTATGACATGCTTCGGCCAATAATTCGATTTTCTCACCGGCATGTATACTCGGACAATTGCAGTTGTCCGATTGAGTAG
>OMLP01015417.1:37461-56972 GCA_900302685.1 Spondyliosoma cantharus | reverse complement strand
AATGCATGTATCTTAATTTTGTATTTCCATATGACCAATAAAAATATATTTTACCTTTTATAATGTGTGTGTTTTGAATCATTCTGTCACATGCTCTACAACCACAAAGACCCTGAAGTGGTCGATACATGTCAACTATTGTGCAAGGCCTGTAAACATCTGCAGCAGCACAACAGCAACATGGAGATGGGGCGTCGCTATGTGGCAGAAGTGAGAATTGTCAGCCGGCTCAGTTGTCACACTACAACCTGTGCTAGCTGTCGCACATTGCTACTGTACATGTGCAACGTCATGTGGATGTTTCAATGACGCGAATAACAAATACACACGATAAAAAAAATGACTCCTCAGATTGGGCGGATTCTTGTGCTGGCTGGTAAATCCCATCATGCCTTGCGGTTTTAGTAAATAAAATATTTATTGGAGAAAGAAAGGGTGGGGAGCTGTGGCTACATCCACTTATAAACCACAACGAAATGTAATTAAAGTTGTATCAACAACAAGGGGCCGCTTGTAATACAAACATAAACGAAATTAGACGCCAAAACTCCGAGTTTATCCAAGTCAACGAACAAATAATACCAACACTTGTAAAATACCACGCTTTCATAATTCATTAATAATAGATCTCATGCAGTTTTTATTCATTGAAAAACGTGTCGTGTCGTGCGTAGGGTTCCTCCTCTGACTGCTCCTGAAGAGCTCACATGTTACCCAGAATGCATTCCGAGCACAGAATAGGACGGAGGGGGCGGTCAAAGTGACAAGCGAGTGTTTGTTGCAACTTTTCCCGGTGCAGTTAGTAAGTGCACACGTCTCTGGAATCCTCCGCTACACATTTAATGTAGAGTTAATTCGTACACACCCTTACTGAAGGTCATATCCAGATCACCTGCTTTATATTGCTTGTTAGTCAGCGTTTGTAACTGGTTGGTCCGAAGACAGTGAGGTCTCAATCAAATGCTTCAGACAGTCACAGCACTCCTGTTTCTCCTCTCTCTCGCTCTCACTGTTGGCCATGACTAGCCTTTTTCTCAGCATAACAGACCGATGTATTAGATTTGGATGTATCGGAAAATAATGATGGTCATTTATGGTAAGGTTTTATTTTGAAATTTAGACAGTGTCAACAAATGCTTCAAGCAATCAATGTGCTGTATGTTGACTCATGCGTGCACAGCTGCCAGAGCAATGCATGCCAGCAGTGAGGAGCTCAAGGTTAAAGGGTAACTCCACCAGTTTTACACATTAAACTGTATTTACAGGTCTTGGGGAGTGCTACTGCAAGTCATGGCACTAAAACAAAGTTGTATTCTTTTGTGGCTCCTGAGAAGGCTGCATGTTATCTGATAAATATATAACCTCCAGTGATGTCACCCACTGGCTAAGCTGCCTTGTGGGAAATGTAGGCGCCAGGATTTGAAAAGCAGTTCACCTGTAACACTGTTGGACACGTCCAAAAACAAATGATCAAAGTCAAGAGAGGAGAGGAGATGTCACCTTTTTTTTATTCCACGCACTCATCTTCCTTTTTCAAAAACCTGGCGCCTACATTACCCTCAATGAAAGAGACCAATAACAAGGCTTGGTTTAAATGTTCGCTGCACATGACACCTTACAGATATAGTCTGCACACCAGGAAATCAGCTCAGAATGACTTACATCTCTGTGCTGCATATACACCGGCCTCGCTCATTCGATTTATAGGAGATGTAATTTTATATTGTAGCCACTGGTCATTTGATCCATCGTCTGCCCTCTGGGAGTGTTCATGGATGGACACTGCGCTATCCGAGGAAGGGCTAAGCACCATGCTGTGGCCATCTACTGTCGTTTACATTTTATTTACTGCTATCTGATTTGTTTTATTTAACTTCCCTTTACTGAACCCAATGAGCATGTTTACAGCCCCTGATGCTTACTCACCGCTTCTTATGGTAGCCTAACAATCTTGTGCATCTGGGAGAATAGACTGTGCAGAATGTGTGTGTGTGTGTGTGTGTGTGTGTGTGACACATATTACATATGGCAAAAAAAAAATTAAATAAATGAGATTAATACAAATAGGGAGACGGAGGAGATTCATTCATACGTGTGAGACCAGTTGGGGCTGCAGTGTGCCTGGCTCACTGGGCTATCTTGTCTGATTTAGCCCGGATCAGTTCAACAAGCCTGGGCTATAAATAGACACGGCGAGTGTTCTTGGGCAGACCACCACTGTGCATGTGTGTGTCCGTGTGCGTGTGTGTGTGTGTGTGTCTTTAAGAATTCAGCTGTAATTTGAGCCCTATGGGAAGAGAGAGAGAGAGAGAGAGAGAGAGAGAGAGAGAGAGAGAGAGAGCGCTCACACACCAACAACACCCCCCTCTCTCTCCATCATTCCTGTAATCGAGCGTCGAGCTGCACGATCCGCACCGCTGCAATTATGCACGTTCGGCGTTGGATGGGATTCTCGGTAAACGCCGCAAAGCAGCTGGCACAGGCACCGAGCTCCAGCCCCGCTGCATCCCCCACAACTTGTTAGCGTGTGTGTGCGTGCGTGCGTGCGTGTGTGAGTGTATGTCGAGTACGCAAGCAAAGCAAAGCAAGAGGCGGGCTGTCTCCTTGTTTATCCAAAAATGACTCGACATGGCCGTGGCTCCGGCTCAACGTACGCGGCGTTGCGAGCGACCCCTGCAAACCAGAACCAGCTGAGGGAGTGAGGGCGCAAATCATCTTAATGAAAGTCATAAGGTGAGTGCGATCCGGGAGCTTAGATCGTCTTCTGCGTTCACACACACACACACGGGCAGGCCAGTGTTATTTATTTTTTATTTTTTTTGACCCCCCCCTTCTCTTCTCTCCTCTCCTCTCCGCTCCGCTCCCTTCAACACATTTCACAGCAGCTGGCTAAGCACTGCGGCGTGAACTGGCCTTGCGTGCGCCCCGTCATACACCGTATTCCTCCTGGTGCTCGGTTGGTGACATGTTAGCCTCGGCGGAGCATCTCTAAAAAAAACGCTGTCCGGTGATGCACACAGCGAAGTTGTTTTTTTTTTGTTGTTGTTGTGGGGAGGGTGCCTGTGTCGTTTCTTCGGCGTATAAACAAAAACAAAACAAACAAAACAAAAGAGGTCCACCCGTTTTACGCAAGCGCGCTGGTTATGGAAACATACGCTTGCGAAACAATCTTCCAGGAAGAAACCTGTTTCTAGCCCGGCACTGTGGAAATGGACTCCACAGAAGAAAAAAAATAAGATCAGGCCTATCCTTAAGGCGGGCCCAAACATGCTGCTCTCAATCTGAATGGTTGGGACTGTGATAAATCAATGGGACTCTGGATCACACTGGAGTCAGAACCCAACCTTTCCACACTGTGATTGCCATTTACTTTTTACAGGCTGGCATCTGCTTTTATGCCTCATGATGAGAAATGTGTTTTTCAGAAAAACGGCACGCGTTTTGGCTGGAGCATTTTTTTTTTTTTTTCTTTTATCAGCACAGATCTATAATGGCCAGACTTCTTAAAGCTTAACAGGTTTGCCAGGAAGTGTGTAAGCAGGTTGTTATCTCATGCCTCCTCTGTGGTTTCCCCTACACCGACTTAGTCACGTCCCATTCAGCCTTCAGTTCGACTTTCACAGCTCATAAGAACCGTGGCAAATTCGCCGTTTACTGTGAGGTGTTTAAAATTCACAAATATCTGCTAAAAGAAATGCACCCAACTCGACAAGTGTGCTTGATTTTCATGCGAGCCGTAGTGTTCTCATTCATGCTTCAGCTGTTTCCTCTCTGTATCCTTTAAGTCGACCTTTGTAACCATTTGCCCTTGGCAACAGGGTCCGTCATGGGTCGAACAGCACGCAAACGTGTGTGTGTGTTTGTGTGTGTATGTATGCATGTGTGTACCATTGTAAAACAATCCTACACTGTGCTTTGAAAGAATGGCTAAAAGGCATCCCCTGGCAATCTCGCTAGTCAAAGTCATGGTATGGACTCTTTGAGTGTCCCTCCACTCACAAAAAGTCTTTTTGCCTTTCAGCATGCTACATTAAAGTACTGGTGCTCACTGCCCACTAATGCATCACAGGCAGGACTCTGTAGAATTGGCCTTTTTGTTCCCTGGTGACTCTTTCTTGGCTACAGTGCCTTAGTGAAGTGCGCTGTTTTGTCCTCAAGCATTTCTGTGGCGCAACAGAGGAACAAAGGCAAGGTATAAAATCACCAAGGCCACAGCTCCAGGGACGGTGTGGTTTTCGTGTGCATTGTGCTGGGAGACCGGCCTATCGCTCGGGAGACGTAAATATGCTGTTAAAGTGAACTGAATTGGCCTGTTACAGAGTCAAATCAGGCCAATATGCAAATAACTCATAAAACAGTTCAGTGGCGTGTTCTGCAGTGAACCCCTGTCTCTGACATACATTTACTGCCCACGTGCACACAGAGCCGATCACTTAGGTTCTCCTCCTGTCTCACAGCGAACACTCACTTTTCAGTCGTAATTAATATTGATATGACAAATGGATTTCTTTTGGGAACAGGACTGTACCATGCGTCACGGCCCGAGATGTTGGATTATGTTGCGCACATATATGAAATGGATTTTATCGAACCATCCCATGCCGATCACCCCTCATACCGTGTGCCCATGTTCCACTTTCATTTTCCAACACGAGGCTGACCCGTGCCCATTTGCGATGCTCTAGCAGCAAAGCTGTGGCACCAGTCTCCCACAACCCCTTAAAATAGAAAAAAACGTAACTGAGATGTTCGCCTTTTATTATAGCCGTGCAATAAATCAACTTATAGCATCGTTGTTAAATCACACACAAACTGGACCAATTTAACAGAAGTAAACACAGGGCAGGGTGAAAAGCACATTCTTCCGTTGCAGTTGACTGGGTCTCTGTGGTGAGCCCAGATACAATATATAACGTTTTTTGTTGCAGAGCTTCCTGGGAAAGTAGGTGTGTGTGTGTGTGTGGTTTTTTAGAAGCTGTGTGAGCTGAAACCACAATAACTAGTCCCAGCAAACGTATTGACACACGATACTTTCTGTCAGAAGAGTCTCATTTCCTCTGTCACGTCGACCCGGGAAGCGATACGTTTACAGGATTTCATAAAAAAGACTCCTTACAACTCCAGTCAAGCATTGGAGTTAAAAATTGACTGAGCCGTTTGTGGCAGGCGGGTTTCTTCCTGATGGATTGTAGTTGCTGTCAGAGGTCACCAGATACCAATGACACCAGCTGGTTTGGTAAGTGAAAGTGTCAAGTGTATACCAAGGGAATATGGAATCCTTGAGTTTGTGTTATAAGGTAGAGTAGACTGAATACATGCTTATGTGATTGGCTTAAATGAAAGGAAATTATGGTAGGTGACAAAAAAAAAAAAATCGCATTTGAGCATCGAGTAGGGCGGCAAATTATGAGAAATGTCTGCGATTTTTCCTCACTCTGTCCGACATTGTGATGAAGGTATGACTAGCAATAAATAAACAGAAATTGAAGTGCAATTTAGCTCTTCGCTCCTTCCTCAGCCATTGTGCTAGCCTCGCAGTCGCCTGCCCAGCGAATCAGAGTGTAGCTGATGGCTAGCTGGGGCTTCGTTTTGATTGGCTGAAAGGTTGTGAATGCGCGTATCGAGGCTTCGATCTGAGTGTGACTGCATGGTGTGCGGAAAAAGAAAAGATTTTTCTCGCGCGTCGTATCTCAGGCGGGCTTTTGCAGTGTGTCAGTCGCACAGCGTGACATCGCAATGAAAGATGAGAATGCAAAGTATCGGTCAACAAAAGTGTCAAGCTGTGGCAGGAAGTCTCATGAAAACCCACACAGAAATGCAGTAAGGTTTGTAAATGCAGGTTCAACAGCCTGTGTATAAATGTAACAACATAATGAACATTTAAAAAACATTTCAATTTCTATATTTATCACATTTGTTTGTCACAACAAGTATTTCTGTGTAGTTTTTGTGCGTTGAAAAGTGTTTTTGCGCAGTCACAATTGTTGGATTGTTGTTCGTTTGAAGAATGTTGAGCTCGGTTAACTTCTCCAGTCTTCTTTTCTAACCTTTCCCCTCCTTCTCTCCGTCCTCTCGCAGTGGGGTTGGGTGGCCATGGACCCATTCAGCCAGCTTATCCTCGCCATCTCGGTGACCAGTTTCCTCACCTTCCAGTGGCTCTTCCACAAAGTTAGCCCCTGGATGTCCACGCGCATCAGCCCCGGCTTCCTCGGCCTCAGTGACAAGCAGAAGGTGGAATGGAACTCAAGGTGACCTGAAGCGAACTCGCGTTCACGACAAGTCTGAGTCTTGCCACATGCTTATATACAGCAGGGAGTGTGACGCTGGTGTTGCCCAGAGGGGAATTGTTTCAGCTTGGTTCAAAGATATGCACCGACAGTCGGCCCACATATTTCCTGTGACACTAGTATCTGACTCACTAGTCGCTTGTGCTGTGTATTTTGCAATGTTTGTGCCGGCAGCATGGTGGAAACTGAATGGAATGTTGTTTTTCTTTTCAAGCCTTTTTTATCATTTTAACATACAAGAAGTGCTGTGTCTCTGACCGACATAGTAACACCTTGTTTAGTTTTTACAGATGCTCGACTCCTGAAAACTGTTCATCTATATTCCTGAACTCGGGCCCTGACACAGCTGGCCGACAGTCGGCTGTCCGCCATTGTCAGGGTTGTGGGTGAGCGTCTGTGTCCCTTGTTGTTGAAGTATGTCCGGATCCTAGTCGCTGGTTTGTATATCTGCAGACATGAGTCTTCCGGCCTTCCCTTTCGAATAACGACTATAGGCTGTCATTGCCTGGTGCCGTGGAGAGTTATTATACATATGAGTTTGTTGTTCATCGACTGCGGTCTTTGCGGTGTGTTCAAGTGCAGGTTTTTGTCCGGGACACAGGCAACAGTCAGCCTTCGTCGCCACTTGATATCAGCATGTTGTTCACGACCCCATTTTCATGCCTGCTGACGTTTTTGCTCACCAGTTTCATGTCTGACATCATGTAGCGAAAGCAGTCAGGTTAGTATACAACAGATCCCCAGTTTCAAGTTGTAATAGTGACAATATCACATTTTTTTTTTTTTTTTTTTTTAGCAAATTATTCGATTTATTTGCTCTCTATAAGTAACCCTTCATATGCTCTTCTCCTCTGATCGTGGCCAGGGCAGGACGTTGCAGGATACATCTTATGTCAATCCGCAACAATGATAATATTATAAAAAGTCAAGTTAACTCACCTCTTCCTTTAACAGTCCCATTTACCCATGTCACATTTAATCAACTGTACATCTTGTCATCACAGTTTATCAGTCGAAATGAACAGACGAGCAGGGATTCTTCAGGGCCGCCGTGTTCGTGCCGATGACTAGACCGTTTGATCAGACAACAAGTGTCATCTGCTGTCATCTGCAAGCTTGCTGTGGGAATAGTGCCGATACTGGCTAGAACAACTAGATCGAAACAAAACGATGGAGTGTCTTTGTGTTGTCAGAGGGACAGACAGACAGACAGGCTGCTGTGATCTTTAAGCACCAGGGGAACGGTGAACGCTGTAGTGTGGATCGAAGGCCACTGGATGTCTAGTGGGCGTGAGTGTTCAGAGAGATCCAGCCCGGTCCAACTAGCATCAATCGCTCATTTTAATTCTCTCTCATATTCCCTTTATTACTCATGAGAGCACTTGTGAAATTGAAGTGGTCGTATGGTTTATGAGCAAATGAAAACCGATGATTGGTGGAGATGGATCCAGGCTACGGGGGCTTCCCGTTGAGGCCGGTGACTTCACAGATTCCGTTTAAACAGTCTTACAGTCAGTGTGGCTGTCACTCTGTCCTCCTGACTGATCGCTGAGAACTGTTGGACTGTCTCGCTGCCTTAATGACTGACTGGGACTCTGTGCCGCTCTGCCTGACCCTTCAGCAGTGTTTAATCTCTTAGTCTAATTGGTCTGAATCTGTCTGCCTCCCTGACAGGCAATCAGTTGATTCACTGCGAGTGCTAAAAATCCAGAGCAGCTCCAAGGCACTTTTCATGAATAAAGATAAATGTTCTCTAGTCCCTTTTTTAGCATGCTTATCGTACAGAAAAATCCCCGACGTGTGTCAGCATCTGCCGGTACATGACGGGAACAGATCGTCACGGGCTGTGTTTGTTTTTTTGGTTTTCATTTCAGGACGGTGTCGACGTTTCACGCACTGCTGGTGGGAATCTTCTGTCTCCACATCTTGTTGTTTGACGATGCTGTCAATGAAGACCCCGTCTGGTGAGAGCTAGGCTACAACGCATGTTTTTAACCTTTAACTTCAAGTACTTTTGGTTCATTGTATACAGTATGACAAGTCTAACTTGGCACTACTTCCAAGGCAAAGGTAAATGCTAGATGGTAACTGTAGATTTGCAAAACTCTAGCATTACATCATACATGTAAGCTAGCCAACAAGTGCAAAATTATAATCCCTTTACATGGTTCTCATTTTAAAATAAGTGAACTGGGAATATTATGAGTTTTCAGCTCACTCAAGGAGTTACCTTCAGCTGGTGTAAAATCACTTGCCAAGGATTTTGAGTGGTAAATGTTCCACTGTTAATCAGTGTGAACTGCTGATGTGCTGGACTAGAAAGCTACAATGGAGAGAATGACGGGAACAACCAAGAGCAGCTAGGGGGATGCAGGACAGTGACAAGTGCATTTGGCCAATTGTGGGACACATTTTGGCACATGTGGCCGTCAGCGTTTTCTTGATGTGAATGGGAATTCCCCAGCTACCTTGGAAGAGCTTCACTCATTCAGGTGCCGTCTGCCTCAGTTTCCTTTTTGATACCAACACTCTGACGTCAGAGACCTTCAACGCCTACACTAATGGACTTCAGAAATTAATCAAACAAACCAAAATCAAACCGAATGTGCTTTATTTATTTTTCAACAGGGGGGATCCTACACTGGTGAAGACTAATGTTGCCATCACAACAGGCTACCTCATATCTGGTAAGAGAAACACACACACAAGTGATGTTTGTGGCAGTGAGGCCAAAAGAACACACATGTTATCTTGATGCTTAGATTACTCATTTGATTCAGGTCACTCTGATCTTCTTAGTGGTGCTTTAATTGTTTTGATTGTGGCAATAACGTGTTATCTCTCTTTCCTTTGTACTTTTGTTTTCCAGATCTGCTGCTAATATTTTACTATTGGAAGGCGATAGGCGACAAGTTTTTTGTAGTTCACCATCTGGCAGCGTTGTATGCTTACTACTATGTACTGGTGAGTGCCCTATTGTCCAATAGCAGAACGTGCAGGCAAGATGGGAAGGAGACAACCAAGGGTGAACAGCTGTGTCCTGTCAAGTTGACTTTTTTTAACAAATGCAAGTGTCCTTGACTGTCCCCACGCAGCCATGCTGCTCCTATATACTGTAGGCGAAGTAAATTTGCACAAGGCAAGGTCAGCAAACATAGCAGGGAAGGAAACCCTATGGGTGTTTAAAATTCACTCTTTTTGGGTTGATTGCTTTCAGTAAAAGTGGCAAAAAAAAGCTTCATTTAGTGAGTTACACTGATCAGTGTCCATAAAAGATTGTACGCAGGTGCAGCTGTCATTGTTTGCCTGCCCCGTTTTAGCGCCATCTACATGTATAAGTATCAAGTGGCTGTTTTTCTTTAGTTTTAAAAGTCTCCATGGTGTGGTTAAGATTGCAGGAACAACCATGGTTAACGTAGGTTTCAAGTAAGTGTGTCGTTTCATTCAGGTTTAGAGCTTCCGTGCAAAGGCCATGACACCACCGACCCTCTGAAGACACCAACTCAGCTTCTAGGTTTAGGAAAGTCTAGGAAGGCTCTGTTAGTGTTGTGTATCACTTTTGCAAAAATCACTTGTGGAATGGCCTGATTCTAATTTCGCAACAAATTAGTGACTCATTACTTATTGCTGCACCACTTGTATACTGTTGGCCCTTATCTTTGTATGGACAGTTTAATGTACTCAGTGTCTTTGGGCAGTGCTGTTCACTCTTGGTTTAATCTGAAACCCTCTAGGTCGCCAGGATCTGTGGATAATTACTATGGAAATGAATGACTATGGTATTTTTTGCATGGAATGCTCAATGATGGTACTGGCTGACGACCCCTCCCTCCCCCCTTCACCTTTGCCCTTACAATTTCTGTGCTTTCTGTTTGTTCTACTGACCCCCTTCAATGTTGTGTGAATCTGACGTAAGCTGAACCTCTCCAAGCTTAGCGCAGCTGAATGCCTAACTGTAACCACTGTGTGCATGCTGGCAGTTCTACACAGACAGGGTTCCTTTTCTTGTTACTGTGCATGCCGACAAACAGTTCTAATTACTTACCTGCCTACCTACAGTACCTTCCACCTGTCTGTTTTTGTGCCAAATTCCAGTTTTGCCTCCTCTTTCTCCTCCTCGCACTTGACATGACACTCACCGATGAGGGAAAAAACTGACAAAGCCGCTCAGATAATGTCAACCACATGAGCCCAGCTGCATCACCAAATAGCCAGGCCCTTGCTGATGGGACTTACTGTTGTTAATGTCTTCAAAGTCAGATTTATTTTAGTCAAGTGAACGTACAGAGTTCCCCTCAACACATGTTCTGTATTTTCTATAAAGAAAGAAAATGCTGAAGGACATACAGTGTGCACTGCTCTGCCTCTGAGTCCCCATACTGAAACTGATTTTTACATTTTTTTTTAATGCTACCCATTGATATGCCAATACGCAAATTATTATACAATCTTGGCAAACAGCTGTAAAGCACTTTGGACGTTTTGTTCAACGGCATATTTAGCGTTAACCACTTGCGGTCAAGATTTACATCTTACCCCATCTACACCCCCTTTACTGGCTGGATTTACGCATTTGTTTTTTTTCTCCTTCAATGTGACACAAAATCATGTTGGCATCCATTATTATGTCTGTCTTCATTGCTTTGTTAATGAGGTACAGCTTTATGTGTCTGAAACAAAAGATGATGAGATTAAAGCAGTGTCACATCTTTGTAAACAAGTTATGGTTTATAACTGACTGTAAATCCAGCCTGTCAGCGAGAGAACCAGAGCAAGCACCTGTATCAAACACTGTTAGGTAAATGAGACGAAGTAGGCCATACTGTTACTGGACACTCACGACTGTTTCCTCAGACTAGATGTGAATTTCATGTGGGATAACAGAATGATTGCTCCTCATTAGTCCCCCCCGTGGTAGGAATAAGACGTAGCCACATCACATTTGCGGTGAAAACGATCAAATTGGCTAACCCCTGATGTCATTTTCATTTTGATTTGGTCTTGTGCCCAGTCAAATTCTGTCGTATGTTGTCAAAGTCTCTTATTAGTTAATGTGTTGAGTGTGTTTATGTGGAAGTATTCGTGTCAAATACACAATGAATTCTGCCTACTCTATATTAAACACTGAGGCACGCAGCCGAATTAAGAATTTGATTTACTTATTTAGAATATAAATGCAAATCAGCTTAATTTCATGAGCCTGTTGCTATGTTTTGATTAACGATTAGTCGGTCACTAATGTCTTTGTGAAAACAGTGTTCAAGTCAGTGTCTGATTTTTTTTAACAGAACAGTAATCTGTCTTGTGTGTGTTTTTAACCGTCAAGTATAGCTTAATCAAATAAAAGAATGGAAGCGTAATGTAATAACTGCTGTGTAAATACTAGATGCATGCTTTCTTCTCAGTGTCGTTGTTGCTTCTTATTTGCTTCCAATCGTGGTGGCATCTTTTCTTTTTTTCTTTTCTTCTAATATATCTGTCTGTCTGTCTCTGTGTCCTCTGCTGACTTTTAACATAAATAGCCCCTTCTTCAAACCCTACATGCAAAAACTACCAACATCAAGTCGGGTTGTGTCATGCAAAAACTACCAAAAAAGGGTTGTGTGTCATTTTTTCGAAAAAACCCAGAGCAGGTCTCGATCTAGATGGGGAACTTCCTTATTCCTGTCTTGTCTGCTGCTATTGCTGTTGTGTTGCACTGAGCAGATATGATGCCCAGTCACAGTATGGACTTACCAGTTCCTAGGGGTACTAGCATGCTCATGCTAGGTGTAAAGTTCCCATCATATGGTAGAAAAAGTGAAATGCAGATGTACCCTGTTTGTATCACATAGTAAGTATGTTACAATGACCAGCTCTTGTTTCAGCTCTGACGGTAAGTCTTCTCTCACATGCTGTAAAAAAAAAAAGTCAGGCCACTAACCAAATAACCTTGAATTATAGTGGAATATAGTTAAATACTGTGATTTGTATATACGGTCTGGGCTTAAACACAAGATCAGTTTTCAAACACACGAGTCAAACTATCTAATTGGGCAGTTTAAATTAAGATAAACATCTAAGCACTTAGTCTCTGTGAGGCTCTTTTTCAGAGAACACTTAATTGAAATTTATTTGGCTAATGGCAATTTTGATACCATTATTTCAGTCTGAGTGCTTGATGTTCAAAGCTGATTTAGCAAAGGCTGGCCAGGTCAACAGTGTTTAAGATGGGGTGTCCTGAAAACATCTTGTTGTAGGATCACTTAAAGGCTCCAAAGTGGCTTCTGCCCGGGTCCAAAAACTACTAACAGTGGTTTCTACATTTAAAAAACTGACCAGGCAGTATTGCAGATTATTGCTAGTTACATTATTGAAGCACCCATAATTCAGCTCTGACTTCAAGGTGGATAAAACCTGCTGAAGGTGATCTCACACCTAAAACAACATGGTGTTCAGGCCCCGATCTCCTAAACAATTACTGGTCTTGCAGTTAAACACTGTGCTTTTTATTCTGCATGGCTTTTGATTGCCCCTTTAAATAGCGGCTGGCTGAATGTATGTATGGCTGTACAGTATGTATAAGCCTGTGCTGTGTTGGTATGTATCTGCTCAATTACCTTGCTATAGTATATTGTCTAACAGTATGGTTTTCTTCAAAGTGTGAGATAGAAATAGTTTGTATATAGTCTGTTGTAAGGATGCATTTGTGATTATTACCTTAACACTTGGGTGAAGTGATTATTATATTAATAACTGCAAAAATGCACCATGTTATGGGACATTTTTGCATGTTGCAAGATGTTTTTGCCACTTTACTGTAGTATTGAGACACCTTATGTGAGGCAAAGCCATTTACTGTCTCACCAGAAGCCTGCCTTGTCATGAGTTGTCAGGATAAAATGTTTAAGCTTTTTGCAAGCCTGCATATGTTCAAATTGCATCAGGGCACCTAAAGTTCAGAAGTTTATTTTCTAAACATGAAGAAAGACATTTGCACCTTTTTATACCTGTTTACAATCATTTAAATAATGTTTTAAAGAAGTCATATTATGTTTTTAGAGGTTTTGCCTTTCCTGTACTGTGTTATGGAGCATTTCTGTGAATGTAAAAGTTCTGCAAAGTGAAAAAGCCCAAAGTCCACGCCAAAGGAAGTTACTCTCTCCCACAGAAAACACTGCTCCTGCACTGCCTGAACCGCCTGGTTTGGAGTTGAGCCTTTACTACCCTCACATGTGTCCATCACTATGTAACAGGCAATATATAAACATATATATCTATGTATATTATAAAATATATGCGGCTGTGCCGCAGCCATGATCACCAGCTGTAGCGGTGTTGTCTTGGATCAATTATAACTTTTTGGATCAGCGGGATGTCCCACTCCACAGGTAAAATGGAGTGTTCAATGTGAAAAGATTCGGAAGCAATGCACCATATGAGAAAAATGATGTGCTTTTTGAAAATGAAAGTATGTACACCTATTCTACTAGGACCCCCAAATAAAAGTATGAACATGGACATTTGCACAATATGACTTCTTTAAGACATTTCAATTAAAATGTGTTATTTGGCACCTCTAAACTATGTACAACAAAATACTTAAGCTTAAAAAATCAAGTTTGGTTTCCATTAAGTTTGTTGTAGATGGCTATGGTCTCCAGCGTATAAAGAGGGTTATGGGCCATACTCGAGCCAAAATTTCAACACGCAATATATCAGATAATCAAACTGATTTATTGTGGTCAGCATATTCATGCTCCCCACGGAATTAACCCTTTGATTTAAAGTCAGTTGAGTCAACAAGCCTTAATGGTGAACAAATGGCTTTTTCAAATGTTCTAAGGCAGTACACCTTTATGCTCTTCCCATGGTGAGGATGAGTCTCTGCTCCCGATAAATGAAGAGAATTAATCATTAGGAAGTCATTTTGAAGACCGGGCTAATTTTGGCACACAAAACATGAAGGAATAATTGTGTGCCCTCAAGGAGAAGGCTCTTTTGTTAAATCTGCCAAATAGGTCTATATTTGGTGAGGACCTAATCTAATTTTAGACCTGAATTCCCCACACTGTAAAAGCATTTCTTGTGAGTAGTAGTTATGGCTGAAGATGCTCTGAATTGTAGACATACTGTACCTTAGTTACCTAGTTACTCCGAGGAGCAGGTGGATCTAAATGACTTGGTGTCTTGTTTTTGTCCCTTTCATGTTTTGTGGTCTTCCTGTTCTTACCTTGTTCTTCCAGGGCCAAGGAATGTTGCCTTATTTTGCTAACTTCCGTCTGCTTGCTGAGTTTTCTACACCATGTGTGAACCAGCGGTACGTACCTGCTTATGGATGAGCCTCAATTTACAATTTTCTTTCTTAAGATTATAAGTCAGAATGTGTGCTAATTGTTAGGCATTTTAATCACGTGATGAATCCACCTCTTGTTGCGTGTTCTCTTTGTGTTAAACTGGTTCTGGGAGATTATTTTAAGCCATTATCTTGATAAAGCTGAAGTTGAACGCACCTTAGAGAACAGTCACGGAACAGCTTTCAAGTGTCAAGTTACTCGTGATTGTCTTCAGCCTGTCCTTTATTGCTGCTAGGCTCTGTTTCTTAACTATGTTTTGTGTTTCAGCTGGTTCTTTGAGGTACTGGGTTACCCCAAGTCCTCCCGGCCCAACATGGCAAATGGTGTTGCCATGGCAGTCGTTTTTTTCATGGTCCGCATCGCTGTCATGCCAGTCTACTACAGTCGTATGTACGCGGTCTACGGCACTGAAGCCTTCTACCAGGTGCCCTGGGGTGGCCGTGTAGCCTGGATCTGCTCCAGTATCTGCTTGGACATCATGAACATCATGTGGATGCATAAGATTGCCCGCGGCTGCTACAGAGTGCTGCGCTCGGCACGCCGGAGCAAAGTCGCCACACCTCAGGAGAATGGGAAGACGGATTAAGGGAACCAGGGTGTCAGTGGTGAGGAAATGCCACGACAGAGACAAAATGATGTCACTCTCAGTGCGTTGGCGAGCAGCAGCTCGGACAATCGCCTGTCACACGTGGGACGAGTGATATCACAGGACCGAATGTAATGAGGGAAATTGAGAATTTTTTTTGAAAGTGGGCACAGTCACTGAGACGTACAGATGGACCGTTTAACAGGCCATGCCTAAGCCATGAAATGACCTCTTAGCAATACTCTGTGTGCATGGCCAATTATTTTTCTCTCGAACAATTTATCACTACACAAAAGAGGTCGTCCTGGGACAATGGACTGTTAGCCCAACCACAAATTGTCAAAAAGTTTACCTTTCTTTACGTACGTAGTGCTCAACAAAAGACTTCAAGATGTTTTTTATTCTATTATTACTGTCGACTGAGTCCCGGAATAAAACGTGATGAAATATGATGTTGATGACGCAGCAAAGACCTCGAAAGCATTCAGTGATCCATTGATGGTCAGTGCCATAAAATCATCGTCACATGCCTGTTGAGGAGAGGGTCTCTTTTTCCTCAGTAGATCTTGAGTTAAATTTGCAGGGATTGATTGACACAAGAAGAGATTACATTAAGTGCAATCACAGAAGAAGAACAAGTGCAGATAAATCAGTTCAACATTCACCCTCTGTCATTCAGTTAAGAGGTTCATTTAAAAAGCCAGCCTTTTGAGACGTTTATCAGAATATTGTGATTCTTGGTTTCCTTTTAATTTGAATGATTAACTTAGGGTTGATCGGGCATCAGTACGCTGCATGTAGTCCTTTGTCTTTTGTCTTGCTGGCGTCGAGGCAAATAGATTTATATAGATACAAACTATTAAACTGTCGTTAATGAGAAGGAGACTTGTGTACAGAGTACCTTAGACACGCTAAAAGGGAAACTGAATGTCAATGCTGTGTGTCCGCTGACATTAAACAATGCAAGAACGTTAATTTTCCTCACAGAAATATTGAGGCAACAGATGGCAATAGCTTTTTAAGTCCCCCGTTAGTTGATGTGTATACCTGATATAACCTGATATGTCACAGAATGGGGAAAAATGTCACAGAGATATGTCGTTGATGCTGTTTGATGGGAGCCAGCATTATTTTTATTTCACATTGTGCAATGCATGTTCAGGGGTGAAAGTGACCCGAAGTTGTCATAGGAAAACCTTTCCAATCAAGAGTACGGACAAAGAGCAGCTGCTTTTAAAGGTGTATTTATACAGGGTCGGTGGGAGATGTTAATAGGATTCTGACACTCATCTAGTTTTCTGCAGCATCAGCTGTTGACCTTGGGTACAAAAATATCCACAATATTTCCATTTCTTTTCAGTCACAAACTGTTGAATTTACCCCTGGGCAACATTTGCCAACCAGCTTCATGCTGCTATGTGTGTTTTCAGTGAAGCAATTTTAGCCAGCCTGTTCAATTCAGTACATGTTTTGAGTACTTTCATTTGAAAATAAAATGGGTTTGTTTCTGCAGGTTTGAGTTTCATGTCAAATCAAAGACGATAATCAGAGTTTCAGATGGTAATAGTTCTCTATCTGTTCAAAACACTTAACCTATTTGAGAGCATTGTGACAGCTTCCGTCTCATATTACGTATGATTTCCAGCCAGCTGTTAAACGGAGCGCTCCACCATATTTATTCATCAGATGGATGCGAGGATGCTGTGGATATGACAAAGCAGTCACGTTGATCTAAAAGTTCAGAGGTTTTTAAAGACGAATATATCACTTGATCAAATTAAAAGTCACAATTCATCGATGGTTTATGAAACATCTACTTGAATTTTCATTGTAAATGTATCTTTTGAGCTGTACATCAAAAGCTTCTGTCAAATGTTTTGTGAAACAGGAACGGGGATGGCTAGTTTTTGAGGGTACGCCTTTCTACGTTCATCGTTTGATTTTGTTGCCTTTTAGAGAAAAACAAACTAATGATTGCACAGTGAATATTTTGTTAAAACTCCTCACTGCACTGAAAAATGTGTCATTATTCTGTGATTTACTTTGTGTGTTTTTCCATGTCTGATGCCTGTCTAACGTGGTAGTTTGGCCTTTGTAATAGATCAGTTTCAAATGTAAAACCAAGAGGCTTTCTAAGGCTGGTTGTTTTAGTGCTTTTGTTTTTGTTATGGCTTTAAAATGTCAAAGATTTATGTATTCATGCCAGTGCTTAAGCCATTACTTCCATTTTTAAACCCATGAGCATTTGCATACAACAGTGCCAACTTGATTTGATGGTTTAGATGGATTCTGTTCGCATTTACGACGTGGCAAGTCACTGCTCAGTTTGGCCTGGTCAGGGTGAAAGACTGCTTTCAGTCACACCTTTGACTACAGGCAGTGTGCTTGACACAGGGCATACTTGACATGGGTGCATGTCATCTACATTACATGTGGATATCACTATCTCACATCTTAGAAAAGAGTCAGGATGTTATATTGTATTGATGTAATATTTCACTGGAGTTAAATGGAAATCATGTGAGGGATTCAGGACAGCAGGCCACTTGAGGTAGAACCAGGGGGAGGCTCTGTGTGACAAGGTCATGCATGGTCAATATTCTTCTTCATGCACCCTCTATAATTGCATGTGGTATTGCATGGGGATTGCACTGTAAACAAAAAAAGCATATACATTTGCAAGGCAAATTTTGTTCTCTGTTTTCTTTTTCTTAGTACATGTACATAATGTTTACTTAAACGTTATTCTTGTACTATGCCACATAATGTAACCCACAGATGATGATAATGATGATGATGATGTGATGAGAACATCACAAGGCAGATAATAGTATAATATCCAGCACAGAAATAATCAGTAAGGGAATACTTGAATACTAATCAACAGTCTGCCACATTACGAGCATTCTGCATTATATGCGTACCATTGTCTTTAATTTATTAATCCAAAAGAGGCAGACATAAAACAAAGCAGATGCTGAGGTAACAGAGAGCGCACGGTGCTGCTGTCAGCTAGTTAAACTGCTGTTGGTGTTTCTGTTCTGAATGTTGTATGGTGGAGAGATGTGAGTCGGTGGAGTGTTAAGTGACATTCTATGAATGTAATGGAGAAGAGCAAATATTTGTCATTTACATTTACATTTGTTCTTTACAATAAATGCCAAATTAACTCATGTGACGGCCATCATTCAGACTCTGACTTGTCTCACTCGTTCAATCAGCCTTTAATGTTTTAGGTATGGATTTTTTTATGCTGCCATAACTTCTACAACAACTTGTCACATTCACCAGGAGCAATAAAGCACTTCCTACCACGATGTTTCTATGCCTAGCCATTCACACACACTCGCAACCAGATGGAACAGCCAATTTTGAGTTACTGTGTTTTGTCCAAGGATACTTTGATATGCATCCGGGGAGTCCAGTGAGATCGAACCGACAAGCTTCTGATTAGTGGACGACCCTCTAATCTGGGGCTCTACATCCTGAGCCACAGCTACCACTGGAGACAATAATCGAACTGCCACTTTACATGGTTGCATTGTTTTCACTAAATGTATTCATTTTCCAAGTTGTCCAGAAGAGTATATAATATAGTATATTCAACTAACACTGAAAAGCTTCAGTTGATAACAGACAAAACATCCATGACTACACACTGTAACCAGTTCAGACTTGTGAAGCAATGCTACAGTTTGCTCCCTTATTTCAGTCAACAAGTTCAACTTTCAGTCAGTGGAGGTGTTTTGGGATTTTTTTGAATGTTTCAATAATTGGCTTGCATTCCAGCTGCTCACATTTCTTGCCCATAGATATGTAAGTGCTGAGTGGAGGTGCACAAGCCTGAAAGTGATCAACCGTTATTTCATTTTCGTCACCATCAACCAGTTATTATAAAACGAAAAGAGAACACTTCAGCATGATTTTCGATCTCCGTGAGTTTTTGTCATTACCATAACAGGTGATGCCTTACATCAGACACTAGAGGGCAATGTTACAATGTATGGATTCTCTGGACAAAGAAAAATACAAAATCGTGAGAAGATTGAATCTTCATTAATATACAGGGCGCAAGCCAAACAGTCCTTGGACACATTGGAGGAAGTCCCAAACCCCAGACATACACTGCTCTGCCCTGCTGGAGCTTTACAGTGTATCAGTTTGACATGTTTTGACACAGATATCCCCTGACTTGACTTCCTGTCTAGATTCCTGTACTCACATGCCCACAATCTAGTCTACGTTACAGTTGTTTCATTTTATCAATAGTGTGCACTTGCCTACCACAGTGTCGTATTTCAT